>JAINUG010000300.1:662500-685000 GCA_029706075.1 Aldrovandia affinis | reverse complement strand
CGCTCGTAAAACTGACCGTTCCCACCGCGCCGTGTGAGACTGAATTATGATAACGGTATGAGATATAATATTTATATCACGATAACGGTATGGGACGCCCAAAGCCTTAATTATAGACAACGATTAATACTTAAGAGACCTCTCAATCGGTGTTATGAGACATGGTGCAAAATACAGACAGGGATATAAATACAACACTAGATTTACGTTGTAATAAATAATCTCCAACAACACATGAGCATAAAGAACAGCCATTAATATAATTCAGGGGCCTCTGGGTGGGCCGTCCTGCTAAGACTATGGGTTCTATGGCGTGGACGCGCCCCACAGTCTGGTGTCGAACCCTGACTGTGCCGGAGCCAGCTGTGGGTGGCAGTGCCAGGGAGGGAGGGTTACGGTCTGCGGCTCTGTCATCATTTCACTGCACACAAGTCACTCCTCCGGCTGCAGGACTGCAGAGTGAAACACAGTGACTGCGCAGCTCAGCTGCAGGACTGCAGAGTGAAACACAGTGACTGCGCAGCTCAGCTGCAGAGTGAAACACAGTGACTGCGCAGCTCAGCTGCAGGACTGCAGAGTGAAACACAGTGACTGCGCAGCTCAGCTGCAGAGTGAAACACAGTGACTGCGCAGCTCAGCTGCAGGACTGCAGAGTGAAACACAGTGACTGCGCAGCTCAGCTGCAGAGTGAAACACAGTGACTGCGCAGCTCAGCTGCAGGACTGCAGTGAAACAGAGTGACTGCGCAGCTCAGCTGCAGAGTGAAACACAGTGACTGCGCAGCTCAGCTGCAGAGTGAAACACAGTGACTGCGCAGCTCAGCTGCAGGACTGCAGAGTGAAACACAGTGACTGCACAGCTCAGCTGCAGAGTGAAACACAGTGACTGCGCAGCTCAGCTGCAGGACTGCAGAGTGAAACACAGTGACTGCACAGCTCAGCTGCAGAGTGAAACACAGTGACTGCGCAGCTCAGCTGCAGGACTGCAGAGTGAAACACAGTGACTGCGCAGCTCAGCTGCAGAGTGAAACACAGTGACTGCGCAGCTCAGCTGCAGAGTGAAACACAGTGACTGCGCAGCTCAGCTGCAGAGTGAAACACAGTGACTGCGCAGCTCAGCTGCAGGACTGCAGAGTGAAACACAGTGACTGCACAGCTCAGCTGCAGAGTGAAACACAGTGACTGCGCGGCTCAGCTGCAGGACTGCAGAGTGAAACACAGTGACTGCGCAGCTCAGCTGCAGAGTGAAACACAGTGACTGCGCGGCTCAGCTGCAGGACTGCAGAGTGAAACACAGTGACTGCGCGGCTCAGCTGCAGAGTGAAACAGAGTGACTGCGCGGCTCAGCTGCAGAGTGAAACACAGTGACTGCGCGGCTCAGCTGCAGGACTACAGAGTGAAACACAGTGACTGCGCAGCTCAGCTGCAGAGTGAAACACAGTGACTGCGCAGCTCAGCTGCAGAGTGAAACACAGTGACTGCGCAGCTCAGCTGCAGGACTGCAGAGTGAAACACAGTGACTGCGCAGCTCAGCTGCAGGACTGCAGAGTGAAACACAGTGACTGCGCAGCTCAGCTGCAGGGTGAAACACAGTGACTGCGCGGCTCAGCTGGGGGACTGCAGAGTGAAACACAGTGACTGCGCAGCTCAGCTGCAGGACTGCAGAGGGACAGGCTGGCAGTGGAGGACTGCAGAGGGACAGGCTGGCAGTGGAGGACTGCAGAGGGACAGGCTGGCAGTGGAGGACTGCAGAGGGACAGGCTGGCAGTGGAGGACTGCAGAGGGACAGGCTGGCAGTGGAGGACTGCAGAGGGACAGGCTGGCAGTGGAGGACTGCAGAGGGACAGGCTGGCAGTGGAGGACTGCAGAGGGACAGGCTGGCAGTGGAGGACTACAGAGGGACAGGCTGGCAGTGGAGGACTGCAGAGGGACAGGCTGGCAGTGGAGGACTGCAGAGGGACAGGCTGGCAGTGGAGGACTGCAGAGGGACAGGCTGGCAGTGGAGGACTGCAGAGGGACAGGCTGGCAGTGGAGGACTGCAGAGGGACAGGCTGGCAGTGGAGGACTGCAGAGGGACAGGCTGGCAGTGCAGGACTGCAGAGGGACAGGCTGGCAGTGCAGGACTGCAGAGGGACAGGCTGGCAGTGGAGGACTGCAGAGGGACAGGCTGGCAGTGCAGGACTGCAGAGGGACAGGCTGGCAGTGGAGGACTGCAGAGGGACAGGCTGGCAGTGGAGGATAGGAGCTCGCGGTTTCCGTAACGAGGCGACGCACGTCACTCTCTCCTTCTCCTTCTCCCTCTCTTACGCTCTCTCCCTCTCCTTCTCCCTCTCTTACGCTCTCTCCCTCTCCTTCTCCCTCTCTTACGCTCTCTCTTACGCTCTCTCCTTTGCCCAATGGGGAGATATTTCTCTCTCTCCCTCCCTCCCTCCCTCCCTCCTCTCTGAAACGTGAGAGGCATGTCACCGTCACACCTGAAGAGAGATCTGCGTAGGTGCTCTGGGGCGGGGGGGGGAAGGAGGACATTCCAAAAATGGAAACCTCATTTTGTGAATTTATTCTTTGTTGTGGTTTTTGAGAATAAAGGTCTCCACCGAACGGTTCGGCTGACGAAGTCGCCACAACGAGCCTAGGCTGTGCCGTCTTGGATCCTGATAAACATTTACTGAATGCCAACATGCCTGAGTATATCCCAACGATCAGCAACATTCACTCGGGAACAGATTTAAAAACAGACCGTTTTCCATCACATCATTTATTCCCTTAAATAGATGACACATCGTAAAGAGCATTCTTGAGTAGGAGCAGCGAGGAGAAACATTTTGGGTCAGCGCCAGAGTGGCAATCCCTCAACACGAGGCAAAACACACACTCACACTCGCACTCGCACTCACCCACGCACACGCACACGCACACGCACTCACAGACACTCGCACGCACACGCACAGAATCAGAAAATCAGTTCCGCGTTCCGACCGGGGGAGGATTATTTTTTTATAAAGAATCAAATTTATATTTAGAACGAGCACAAGGTGGTCGACTTTACTCAGAGAGGAACTAGGACAGGGAGCCATGCCAGGGTGCTAAAGGGGAGGGGACAGTGAGGACATCACAGACCACACACACACACACACACACACACACACACACACACACACACACACACACACACACACACATTATCCCCACTATAATAATAAACCTTACTTGCAAATCACCTTTCATATAATGCTCAGTGGCCTAAAGGGCTTTACATGTGTAATAGTGATAAAAACAGGACATAGCCTAAAGTAAAAAAGTAGTTGTAAAATAATCGAGACATCATAACAAACTATAGTAAAAGGCAGATGTAGTGGTGCCAGGCTGTAGTAAGAGCGCTTGGTCCCCTGTGACAGGCAGAGTGGAGCGCAGATGGAGCAGGATTACTCCAGTCTCACACCCACCTCCCACATCTCCAGCAGCCAGCGGCAGCTTCACTACGGGCTGCAGGGACATCAGCTTCACCGCTGCACTGCTGCCAAGAGCCCGGACTGGACCGGCCCAGTGGGACGGCTCCCAGCAACCAGAACACTGGGGTTCTGTCTGGTCCCAGTTCCATTCATGCAAAATCCCACATTCTTTGCCATTCTGGGATATTGAGTAATTTTTTTCAACATTTATTTCAGATTTTTTTCCCAGTTTGTTTCGGTGGCCAATTGTACCCTTTATTTATTCAATTCATCCTCCCCCACGAGCCCGATGCCCGTAACTACAGGACAAGCCACTACCCCAGGGCCGGCAATGCCCTGGGGCGGGCAGCCAATCGCTGCCCTCAAACAGAGCTCCCAGCCAGAGCTGGGCTGGCTGCACTGCAGTGGGCAACCTGCACTCCGGGCGAGTGCCTTTACCGATTGCGCCATCCGGGGCCCAGGTTTTTTAAAAAAAAAAAAAATTAAATTAAGTTTTATCCCAGATTACATTTTTTTTTTTTTTTTTTTTCTATCTCCCACTCAGACCCGGCTGCAAACACACTCAGCAGTGGCTTTAACACAGGGCCAGAGGTCACATGAACTCTTATAAGCCACAAAGGGCTCAATATTCACAGGTTTTCACCCGTGTGACTATTCAGGCATACTGGGTCACTCGTAAAGTCACCATGTCTAACCTGGGCCCAGATAAACAGAGAGGCAGTCACATATCACAATGAAATACCACAATACCCAGGTGTCAGTGGGGTGCATTTCAGTCATCCTGCGCAGGCAAACAGAATGTGGTCCAGCTGTAACCTAAACGCTCACAAACAAACACGGTGCCATCACTGACAGGGTCACCAGCGGGCAGAATTTTGGCTGCAACGTTTCGTCCGTTTTCTCTCCTGACGGCAGAAACACAACAGCTGCAGGGCACAACTGCTTCCTGTTTCCAGACGCTCACATTAAGACCGCACGTGGGGGCACATCCGGGCGCCAAACCAAGGTGTGAGCTCCACTTATGACAACATGAGAACATAAGAACACATAATGAGGAGAACGGGCCGTCCGGCCCATCTAGGCTCATCATGTCCTAATCTAAAGAGTATCTAGTACTACATCTAGCCTGGACTTGAATAGCCCAAGTGTTTCTGCCTCCACTATCCGACCTGGCAAGCTGTTCCAGGCATTGACTTATCCAAACGTTCACCAAGCAGGACTCCAAGTACAAGGTCGAGCAACTCGATACGCACAGAACTGCTGGCCAGAGTCAGGTGGAGCTGGGAAGTACTGCTGCACGGAAAGAAAACCTCGTCTTCACCAGACAGCGTCTCACACGGACCGCTGAAGAAGACGTCAAGACGAGACTTTGTGAGCACCGCAGTGTCGGGGCTGCCTTTACCTGTGTGATTGGAGAACTGCACCGAGTTGATGGAGTCCACCTCGAACCCGAGCACCTGTGAGAGACAGACGGACAGGGTTAGACAACGGACGGCAGGCCCAACTGGGCGGCCTGGCAGAGACAGGCTGTTTACTGGGGACAGCAAAGTGCAACAGAACACAACACAACAGAACACCAAGGCAGCGTTTTATTCAGCGTGACCAGAAGAGTGTCGCAAGCTGTGGCGATTGAGCTTGATGAAGTTACATTCTCATACAAAGGTCACCATATATATATTTTATTTTTCTTTATCACATTATTTAAACAAAAACAAACAACAACAACAAAAAACTTTAATTGAGTTTATCAGACCAGGAACCCAGACCCATGTAGGAGGCTGGAAATAAGCTGGATTTCCTCTCTGGATAAATACAGACTCTACTCCTCCAGCCTTCTGACAATAAACAGGTCCTTTTTGGAGGGAAATCTTACAGGTTAGGGTTCAAGCACACTGTCCTAACCTAGAACCACCTTTACCAGTGCAGAGACGGAACTGGCTGGCTTGGTTCTGGGGTGGTTTCAGGGTGACATATATATATTTATAGGTTTCTGCAGTTCTGACCAGTGACAGCACGGCCCGCTCGGGTTAACAGCACTGGCCAAACTGACCAGTGAGCCGCAGGTTTGGTTCGACCGGCATCTGTGCCGAAAACCACCAGCGCAGCCAACGAGCCGGATGTAAACAGAAGGACAGTATATTTGAAAGGGTGCGTAAAACCTCGGCCTTGGAGCTGCTATGTCTACAAGCCGTCAGTGATTTGAACCAATCGTTGGGGCTCTGCTGTGGCGAGAGATCAAAATCTATTGATTGGTTTGAAACAAGTCAATGATTGTCAGCGGACTATAACTCCGGCCATTGTGGTGGGGGTAAAGGTTACACCTTCTTTTTCTTTTTCTTTTTAACTTCAGATCCGTAGCCCCTGTAGACTGGGATAGAGTAATCCAACTCTTTTTTTTCCAACATTACATTACATTACGCATTTCCAATCACATTACATTACATTACAATCCATTTATACAGCTGGATATTAACTGAAGCAATTCAGGTTAAGTACCTTTAGCTCAAGGGTACAACGGCAGTGTCCCACCTGGGGATTGAACCTGCAACCTCTGAGTTACACAATCACAAAGCCACCATAGCTATTATGCTGTGCACGATGCACTTTTTTGCGGGGGAGGGGGGGGGGGTTGTTAACCAACAATAGTTTACGAAATAAAAAAAATCAGCTTGTTTGCTGTTGGGGTTTTTTGTTTGTTTGTTTGTTTACACCGCGAGGTGAGAGAATTAGCATAACATGCGAGCACTCTCATCAGCAACACTCCATCAGGAACGGGCGTCGGGCAGAATCGCCAATGAGTCCCCACGGCCGTGACGTCAGGTCTGGAGAATAACCGGAGCGGAGCGCTGGCGTTAGTAACGTTCTGTGATGACGTGTGGCAGTCGGAGGCGTTTGATATCTGGCTCCAAAACTATAATAAATTACAGCACATGTCAGCTGCAGCGACACGCGCTTGTGTACACACACGTTTCAAAAGCAGATAATATGCTTCTGTCATTTTTGCGTAAGGAAAATAACCTCACGGCGTTATATATCTCAAACGCTACTGCTGTTTCCCCCGAGCCATCTGCTTTGAGCCAGTCACGGTGTAGGTGCATATTCTATTGATGACGATGGAGAATAAGGTGAAAATTACGACGATGATGATATGTGCAGTACTTATAACTGTCGAGCTATATATATATATATATGCTTACCAGCCAAACTCGGCGAGAGATGCCAAACTAAATGGGTAGCCATCTAGCTCATTAACTAATAAGATAAATCACTATTACGTTGGTCTCTAGATTGCCAGCCACACATACAAAATGCAAACGCAGTCCGATTGACACTCACTAATTCGAGGAAATACCCAGGGGTTAATTTATATTTATATATATACACATTGCTAAATGACCATCTATCCAACAACCTGTAAGCTACTAGCTATATCTAGTTAGCGAGCTAAAGGAAATCGTTCTCAATCACATGGTCTGGCTAACTACAGCGCGGCGATAACGATCATCATCGCAGACAACCCACCTCCCCACACACACCATTCGCAATGACACTAAAGACATTTTGGTTAGCCAGCTAACGTTACATCCCAGCACACGGGGCCGAAGTCACTCCGATATCAAATGTCATTATGGATCTATAGGATTATGTTCCTTTTACACATTCGTTAATGTGCCATAGCGAGGAGACGATCAGTTCTACCATGTGACCTTTAGCTCCGTTAGCCAAGAGTACCCCCAGCAACACTCACGCGTTTGCAAGGATCATCCACCGCTCCCAATAAATCCAGTAAAAAAGATTTATGTGGGGAAAATGACATGCAGCATTTAGCTAACGTCAATAAATCACGCATTCTTACCTGCAAAGGAAACGATGCCGACTTATTCCCAACATATCCCCTGACAACATGACTCTGAATTGATAATACTCTGCATTCCATTTCGTGCATATAGAGTTTTTTGTATCAGATCAGATGTACTGGGCTAGCTGGGGAGCTGGCGCGACTGTAGCGTGTGCTAATGTGTAGCTAGCTAGCTGCACAGAGAGCAGCAGAGTTATTGAGCCTTACTCTCCGGAAAGTGGCAAACCTGCGAGGATAAAAATAGAAACGGGAGACGGGACTGAAGGACACGCAACACGCGCACAGAAACACACATTGATAAGACAGAGCGGAATTCGCTCAGGCACTCTGGACGGACAGCCCAAGTCCTCTTACATCACGAGGATCTGACTGCCATGACAGCAGTTCTTGGGTAGCGCTTTTGAACTACATTAATTTATGTTCATACATAAATCAGCATTTTATTTATTCTTCAATACATCAAGTGATCTAACGTGAGACTCAAATAAGTCGTCAATTTAATTTAACTAACTGTCAACCGATTAGCGTTGTAGTAAAGTAACGTTAGCTAGCTTGCTTTGCGTACAAGAAGCAAGATAGCCACGGAAACAAACAAAACGACCTCTTACATTGCTACTGGTTGTCTGTCTGTCTCGTTACATTGTTTAATTCAATTAACTTCAACATTTTAAGTCGAAAGATTATTTTCTACATGAAACTAGTCACTGTTTCAGCTAGTCGTACAATGCAGAAACCCCCTCAAGCGATTCGAATTGGCAGCGAGGGGGCGGTGCCGAAGTTGGGGTCCTTCCTGGACACTGTCGCGTCATGAAAAGCCTCTATCTAAAAATAAGCAGCGGCTGAGTCAAAGGAGGATGTCCGTGACGTATTCTCATGAATGGGGAGGCTCGTGACGTTTTCAGTGTGAGGCGGCAACACGTGTCCAATCATGACACATTGTCAGCAGAGGACGTCACCTGGAACATTTTACATTTACATTTTAAGCATTTTAGCAGACGCTCTTATCCAGAGCGACTTACAAGATGTGCATAAATACATGGTATGATCAATCATTGGTCGCGCAAGAGATCAGCGCAGTAATACAGTAATGGACATCATCGTTGGCAGTTGCATACTGGAAGACATTATTATTATGAATCGATTTATGTCGATTATCTTAGCCAGAGCTAATAGGTTAATATGCTTTCGTACATATTACAGTTAGCGATAAGAACAGAAACATATATAGGCTACAGAATAGCCAAGATTACCATACATCAAAGCATCAAAATGTAAAAACCACGCAAAGCTAAAAGCATTAGAACACTGTGCTGAACTATTGTCTTTGACAGCAATATTTATTGAATCGTGCTGCAGTGAAATCACATCTTAGTGATGTCATATGGAAGCAACATGACCCAAGATCACAGTATTTAACATATCACCAGCTCAGTAACAATCTGCCCTGATGAATCAACTTAATAATAATATAATGTGCCATTTAGACACTTTTATCCAAAGCGACTCACAGTAGTGAATGCATATATTTTCAGTATATGTGGCCCCAGTGGGAATCTAACCCACAACCTAAGCATTGCCAACACTGTGCTCTACCTACTAAACCACACAGAACTTCAACTTTATCAGATGCACAATATCAACTCTTCACAGTAATGGAAGGCAATGCTGTTGTACCAGTTGCTTCGGTAAATATTCCGCTGTGTACATGGCTATTATATCAAATTATGATACATGATATCATGTGACTACTGGTAATAAATAATATTAGCTACTGAGCAAATAAATTATCCTGAAAAATATATATTAAAAAACACTGTTGATGGATGAGCTGCATCCTGGACACTGTTGCTCATCCTGTTAAGGCACTGTTCTAGTGTGTGGATGAGCCCCACAGTCTGCATCCTGTTAAGATACTGTTCTAGTGTGTGGATGAGCCCCACGGTCTGCATCCTGTTAAGATACTGTTCTAGTGTGTGGATGAGCCCCACGGTCTGCACACTGTTAAGACACTGTTCTAGTGTGTGGATGAGCCCCACAGTCTGCATCCTGTTAAGACACTGTTCTAGTGTGTGGATGAGCCCCACGGTCTGGTGTCGGATCCAGAACTTGCCAGTGCCGACTCATAGCTTGTAATAAAGAGGTTGTAATCCCAGGTGGGGACTGTTGTCCTCTTAAGGAAAAGGTCGGCTACTTAACACTTAACCAGAATTGCCCGTTTCCCTGCTATATGAATTGAGTATGACGAATAGGAGCGACTGTGTGCAACCTGTTAGTTGTGTAACTTGCTCTGTATGAGGGAGGGCATCTAGGAAGCAAATACATTTATGTAATAAATATAAATGTAATAAAATAAAACACAACAAAATAGCGCTGCAGGCAAGACTCTCTCCACTCATGTTTTCATAACACACTCCCCATCGCTAGGGCGGCGCTATCCCATATTATAAGCGCTCATTCTGTGGTCTATATTACGTATTACCCTCTGTTAAGTGCCTATGGTTAAATCGCGGCTTTAGTGGACGCTTTAGTCCACGTTGTGTGGTTTTTATCACGTATATTTACACCAGGCTGGATGGATGTGCGCAGAGGTCAAGTGTGGCAACTCCAGCCAATATTAAACCTTTCTTAATGTACATTTGGGGTTGCTTGCCTTCAGCCACGCTTCTGTTAGGCAGCTTTCATCCCAAGAGACATGCACTTAACATTTGAGACAGCCTGTGCCAAATCATGTAGCTACATGTATAAGTTACATCTTTAAAAAAGTTAAGAAAAAAAATACAAATAAAGGACGAAAAAGTTGCTGTGCTGTCTGGGTGACCACAGCACTCCTGGAAACGGGCACACTTCAGCATATAACGCGAGCGATACTCTATCTGGGGAGACGGGCAAAGTAACATCCTTGTAAATGTGTTTTATGGATGCGATCAGACAATTGAGTCTGTGATATATTGCCTATCATTAATATTGACCCGGTTTGGCAGCTGCTTGAAGGAGACTTCGTGATTTAGGGAGATTACCGTGGCCTCTTTGCGCTTTAACGACATGGCACTACCCTAAATCGTTTGCTCACTTATTGTAGCTGGCAAAGTTTGCCCAATTCCAAGAGTATGTGTTTAGGATTTTAGGTTAGGTTGCTTTTTTTCTTTCTCTCGGCTACCTAATGGGGATAAAGATGATTACAAAAATCCAGTAATAATAATATGGGGGTTTGGAGCAATACAAACAGGGGAGAACCCCCCACGCCCCAAAACAGTAGGCATATATAACGACAATATATCTTGATTAATGCGCATTTGTAGAAGTAGTCTTCGTGACTATAGAAATGAACGGTGAGAGAAATCTAGCGTGCGCGGGTTTTTAAAGGAATTGCCCTGCCACTCTACGCTTTGAAGGAGGAACGTGCTTTTCTGACGAAACTTTTCTTCATGATAAAATATAGAAAATATAACGTAACCCAAACCAACGACAACGTTTACTTTTGTTTGTGGTATTTACGGAGAGGTAATTTCCTTTCAATCCTCGCTGCGAATGACGAGGTAAAGGGTGTGGTTTTGAGTGGCTGTTGAAGGTGGTTTTTAGGAGCGCATTTGTGAAACGCTGCGCTAATCAGGCGGCGGGGTCACCTCGCATCGGGGAGACAGCCGGAGCCTGCAGATAAAACGTGAGATTGGGACTCGCCGAGCACTCGATTTGTTCTGCACCGTTCGCTGCTGAATCATCGGAATCCTACTTAGCTCCGCAGTCGTGACTGAAAACGGTGGAGGAGGAGGAGGAGGAGGAGGGGATTAAGAGAGAACGTGCGCTCGGTTCACGCTCGTCCCAGGATTGAGCCACCGCGGCAAGATTTTCCTCAACTTCGGCGCTACCGATTCTCAGAACTCAGAAGAGTCTCCCCTGGTCCCTGGGGCTAGGCTTGCGCTCCACTTTAAACAGGAAGTGAAGAACACACACACACACACACACACACACACACACACACAGAGTCACCCCACACACAGAGTCACCCCACAAACACACGATACACCCCACACGTGAACACATGCGCACACCCGTTTTTCTCCCAATTTGGTAGCCAATTATACCCTCTATTTATTTTGATTCGCCCTCCCCCTTGAGCCTGCTGCCCATCACTATGGGTCAGGCTGATATCCCGAGGCCGGCGATGATCCACCTCCTCCGAGACGGAACTTGCCCACCTGGTCTTACAGGGTCACCCTTCCCTCTTATCGGCGAGCTCGTGCCGGCTCTCCCTGCTCCCCCGCCGGGGGGGCGGCCAATCGCCAGGACCGGGCTGGCGCAGTCGGGGTTCAAACAGCGGCTTTTTATTTATAATGTGTACTTTATACCGTGTGGGTCTGAAGAGATTAATTTACTCTGGAAAACTTCCATTTCAGTGTGGATCTGATCGTACACGTTTTAATCGTTGGGTCCAGTTCTGGTTCTGGTCTCATTCTGAGCTTTCATTGGACTGTAGCCGTGTCACGAGATAAAATTGTGATCCACAGACTATGATGCTCTATAATAATAATAATAATATATGCCATTTAGCAGACGCTTTTATCCAAAGCGACTTACAGTAGTGAATGCATACATTTTCAGTATATGTGGCCCCAGTGGGAATTGAACCCACAACCTAAGCGTTGCCAACGCTGTGCTCTACCCACCGAGCCACACAGAACCACAGAACCACTCTATAGTTTTATGAGGAGAGAAGCAGCTCTGGGTCAAATACATACTGTAATTAAAGTGGTTATATGAAGGTTATATGAGTGTCGGATCAAGTAGGGTGTCAAAAAAACGTGTAAAACGCAATACTCCACTACTTAGCAACGGAAGATCCGCACAGAGAGGCACCAGAAAGCCTTCTGACCAACGGTAGTGCGACTCTACAGCTCCCCCTGCTGTCGGGACATGGATCTTAGTGATTTGTGGACAAAAAGACCCCAAAACATGGAGCTCATTTCAGGCAAAACGGTCGATGACCCGGGGAGACCGCGCGGGATACTAACGAATGCTTCACAGCTTAAGTCGGCCCATGTGTCCAGTCCCTTATCCAGCGTGCAACAAACACCCCCCAAAATCCAGCAAATTATCCCACAGTTGGGTTACTCTTCAAACCGAGGTGTAGAAAATATATTGGGGGTACGCAAACATTAGGAGGCGTGGCCAGTGTTAGGATGACTCCACCTATGTGCACACATCATTAATTGTTCCTTTTTAAAAAAATATTTTGTTTCTCCCAATTTAGTAGCCAATTAGACCCGCTATTTTATGTCAATCCCCCCCTAGTAATGTGAGTTCGCTGCCGTAGTCCTGCAACCGGTAGTGACAAAGGCGAAGTAACGTCTCCTCCGAGACAGCACTCAGGCCGTCGACCGTAACCCGGTACTACAGAGCCACTCTTATGCGCAGCGAACGTCACGTCGGCCCTCCCCCCTCCCTGGGGCGGACAGCCAATCGCCGCCCCCTGGTGGCACTCCCGGCCAGAGCCGACTCTGGCGGGACGGGGAATCGAACCGCGGTCTCCGTGGCCAGTGTCGAATTGTTCCTTTTGAATTTAGATAGCTACTACACTTACAAATGACAGATCACAACACGATCCCAAGGTTCTCCTCGGCCTGTTTTCCGGCCATGTTGGGCACGGCCCAGAGGCAAGCGGTCCAGAAGATGGTTTCTACACGAATTCGGACCAGGCCAGACGGGTTGCCAGGTTTCTTTCTGTTTGAGCGAAGTGGCAATATAGAAGTCCATGCTGGGAAAAAATCTGGTCTGGTGAGAACAAATGCTCGTGCGTTCCAGGTCTGGAATATTTTTGAAGGCTGCTAACGTGTACCAGTTTCTCTCGTCTTTGCGACGTCGACAGCGCAATGTTATCTCCCTGCTGCAAAGTCACAGCAACATTGGGGGAGAAGAAGCCCTCACTGGGAATACAATCAAGGGTGAATTTCAAAGTCAAACTTCTCCGCATAGAATAGAATGGAATCGAGTATTCTTTATTGCCATGTTACACACAAGGTCATTGGAATGTGTTTCTTCACGTATCTCTCCTATGAGAGGTAAAAAAAAATATTACTAACCTTTTCCTTCCCAGTGTTACAAGTATGTCTATCGCTGTATTACTGCACTGATCTTGTGCGCAAACTATGATTGTTCTTATCATGTATTAATGCACATCTTGTAAGTGGCTCTGGATAAGAGCATCTGCTAAATGCTTAAAATGTAAATGTAAATGTAGGTCAGAGGGCAGGGTCAGTCATAGCCCCTGGAGCAGTTTAGGGGTTCAGTGCCTTGCTCAAGGGCACTTTGGCAGTGCCCCAGAAAGTGAACTAGCATCCCTCTGGTTTCCAGTTCATTGTTTTTTCATTTGCCCTTCCTGGGATTCAAACCAGCAACCCTCCGCTTGGCAGTATGTATATATATATGGCGTCGGTGATCAGGAATGCGAAATGAATGTTATTTAACGTAATGTAAGTGTACTTTACATTACAACTTAAGATTGCAAAAAAACATGCAGCCACATAAATCCTGGTGCTGACACCTACTGGTGGAACAGTGTCATTGCATCACAGAGGGCTAGAAACTTTAATTTCCCAGAGTGAAATATCTCATATCTATGTAGATATTTGACTTCATTTTGGGGATGGAGGGTATCAGTGTGTGTACATATTTACGATCATATCAGACTCAAAAACGGAAACCTGCTGTTCTTCAGTCAATGCTCTACCCTGCCCTCTCTACTGAGAGCAGCTCAAAGTAATCCAAGAGAGATTAATAGCAAGCACAAATTTGACACTCAGGAACATGCACGCACACACACACAGACACACACACAAACATCCTTGCTTGATATGGCTGTGTTGCTCAAATTTAAATTTAAATTGTATTTATCCTATTTATAGTCACGTTGAGATTGGCATCTCTTTTTCAAGTGAGCCCTGGCCAAGAAGGCAGCGTACAAAAACATTTCACACAAAACAACATCACTTAGAGACAGTCATAAATAAAGGCAAGATTGTAAAAACACACAAGAATGAAAAAGAGAGGAACAGAGTGCTCCTAGTAAGCGTTAGATTCAAGAGCACCATTTACAAGCAGGCTGTCAAACAGAGCCTCACAGCATTTTGATCAGATCTGAAACACCAAACGTGTCCTGTGACGGCCAGATCTGTTTGCTGAATGATGATTATGAATTCTGTGAATAATCAGTCTATTCAAAGATCTTATGCCATTCCTGGACTCACATTTCATTTGGTCTGTTTTTGTACACATCTTATTTTATTTTTATTTTACTTGCAGTCTATTTATGTTATTATTATTATTATTAATAATAATAATACAAATAATATAAAATATAAATATAAAAGATCTCCCATCCTTTTAAAAAATATTTTCTTGTTTTATTTTTTAATATCCATTCAGTTTGGAACTTGGGAATGTTGTAGTGGTCTGGACTGAACGATTGTTGTCTTCTCTTAACCTCAGTTACTGCAGTGAAAATACCTCTGTATGAAAGTGTTACAGAATTTAACTGTTACAGAATGTCACCTGAAAAAAGAGTCTTGTGTGTATCTGCGTGTGTTTATGTGTGTCTGTGTGTATCTGCGTGTTGTGTGCCATGCACATTTTAATTCTGGTTTGTGATTATCTTTGGGGGGGTGTTTACCAGTATCCAAACCAAGGTAGTATATTTGAAACATTTGAGTGACTGTGAGAAAGCAGGCTGGCCAGGTGGAACGTGCTGCCCCCCCCTGTGACCCTGTCCCTCTGTAACTCTACTCCGGGAGGCGTGTGGTCACCTGATCCCTCCTCACAGCCGCACGGCTCCTCAGCGCTCACCTGCTCAGGTGTCTCTTTGTGCCTGACCAGAGACACGAGCACCGGTCTGTCCCGGGGGGCCTGCCAGAACGTTCCACAGACTCACTCGCCTCGTGTCCCGTCCTACCTCCACCTCCTCCTCCACCTCCTCTCTCCTTAAAAGTCCTTTCTCTCTCTTTCTCTCTCTCTAGAGAGACTCTCTCTGTCATTCCATCTTTCGGACTCACTGTGCGTCCAGGGCCTTCCGTGTGCTCCCTCTCCTCTCCTCCTCCTTGTCTCTCTCTCTCTCTCTCTCTCTCTCTCTCTCTCTCTCTCTCTCTCTCTCTCTCTCTCTCTCGCTCTCTCCATCCCTCAGCGATGAAGCTGAGATGACTTGTGGCCTGAGACATGGCGGAGCCAGACCCGAGTCTCCCCCAGGCAGAAGAGGAGGAGGAGGCTGAGGCCACTACTGAAGACGAGCTCGCTGAAGAGGTGTGTAAAGCCAAACGACGCTCTCCTGTTTCTGCTTCGCTTTTTGTGTGTGCGTTTGTTTGGAGCGCCGTAGAGCGTTTGGTTATTTCATATCATGGGCGCACTTGCGTTCTTCCGTCTTGTTGAAAAGTGAATTTTATGATCATGACAAGATATCGCTGGGTAATCACTGTTTTATTATGGGACATGGTCAGGACTGAAGAGTCAGCTGATAACACACTTCTACAGACAGTCCCTAATACCTCAGACCCTCCTGTTCACAGCAGCCCTGTTACAGCTACAAATATAGCACTTTCTTTAGTTCTTTATTAGCTTTGTTTTAGCAACCTCTGCTTTTCTGTAATATTAATTCAGTAATAAATATTCATTAATATTAATTAAGTGTGGTGTGTGCATTTATCTTGAATTTCATTCTTATGTTGTGGTATACTAGTAGAATGTATGGAGCAGATTTCAATCAGCTTTGTACGTAATATCTTCCTGTATAGTCTGCTCAAAAAAGTACAGGGAAGGGCAACAAGACTGGTATCAAACTTACAAAGTTACAGAGGGAGATCTAAAACATACACTGTTTCAAACACAAGAGGGCACAGTTGAATATTAATTTGAGATAGATTTCACACTGACACTAGGAAAATTCATTCACACAGTAGTGGAGGAGGGAGGGAAGCTGGCATGAGCTCACCATCATGCACAGAAAGCCTCTCTGGACGTATCGGAGTGACGGTCGGCGTTTGGGCGAGTGCCGTCTGGAAGGAGGCGGTTCGCCGTCCTGCCGCCGCCGGTCCCAGAGTAGCGGCTGGGCCCGTAGCTGCAGGAGGAGGGCTTGTTGAAGGGGGAGAGCCGGATCAATAGAGGGTACAACTGGCCACCAAACTGGGATAAAAAAACCCATAATGCTTGGAATAGCTTGCTCTGGTTTGCGGTAGAGGCAGTGGTGGTGGTGGTGGTCAGGACCTGGTTTTCCACAGTGCTGGAGGCTCTACAGACCGTGTGTGGAGCACCGACGGGCCAAATGGCCTGTTCTAAACAAACAGTGCTTCACTGGCTTGGGTCAGAGTTCAGAGGTGTCAGGGTCCAGTCAGCAGGTGAGACAGTCCTGGACAGTGTACCCAAATTAACATTTAACATGTAATATTGGTTATGCCTAACAAAGGTGTGTGTGTGTGTGTGTGTGTGTGTGTGTATGTGTGTGTATGTGACTGTGTGTATGTGACTGTGTGTGTGTGTATGTGTGTGTGTGTGTGAGTGTGCATGTGTGTATATGAGTGTCTGTGTGTGTGTGTGTGTGTGTGTGTGTATGAGAGTGAGTGTGTGTGTGTGTGTGTCAGACCCTAATACTGTGTGTGGGTGTGTGTGTGTGTGTGTGTGTGTGTGTGTGTGTGTGTGTGTGTGTGTGTGTGTGTGTGTGTGTGTGTGAAATGTGTTAGACTCTAAGACTTCACAAACAGCAGTTTCTGTTAATTACGTGGACATGTGCAAAACGCATATCTGGATAGACTAGGTTTTAAATATTGATTTTTGAAGTGGCTGTCTGAAGTGGGCTGTCACCCCCCCCCCCCCACAGGAGGCTGCAGAGGAGGAGGCGGAGCCTGACCCCTCCCGGATCGAGGTGGTGTCAGTGACCGACGAGGACCTCCCCGCAGTCGAGACTCCGAACACCATCAACGTCAGCCCCCTGGGCAGCCCCGGAGAAACCCCCCCGGACGAGGCCGAGCCCCCCCCGGACCCCCCCGCACCTGCCCCGCCCAGCCCCGGCATGCCCATCACCAAAGTGCAGCCTTTCATGAACGGTACAGGACACTAACCAAGTACATTTACTTTACTTTCACTTATTACTGTACTTAAGTACATTTTTCAAGTATCTGTTGCTTACTTAAGTATTTCCATTTTTACTTTTTGTTTTTACTTTCAATTCTCCTACATTTCAAAGGCAAATGGGGTTAAATGTAGGATTTTTTCCCATTCCTCTCCCAATTTAGTAGCCAATTCAACCCTAACTATTTATTGAGATTCGCCCTCCCCTCACGAGCCCGCCGCCCGTCCTCCAGGTCAAGCTATTATCCCCGAGGCCAGTGATGATCCGCCTCCTCCGAGACGGAACTTCGCCCACCTGCTCTTTAGGAACGCCCTACTGCTCCTCGGCGAGCTCGTGCCGACTCACTCTCCCCCCCCCCAGCCAAAGCCGCCCCCGATCGGGGCTCCTGGCCAGAGTCGGACTGACGCAGTCGGGTTTCGAACCAAGACTGTAATAGGCAGCTCACACTCACAAAGCACCAGTCAATGCGAGTGGGTTATAGCAGGGGTGTTAAACTCATTCCATCGAGGGCCGAGTGTGTGCAGGTTTCTGTTGTAACCAGTGCATTACACCAGGTGATTTCAATTAGGTTCCCTCCTTAGTTGAAGAAGTGAGCTAATTAGTGAAATCACCTGGTGTAGTGCATTGGTTGCAACAAATACCTGCATACACTGGGCCCTCGATGGAATGAGTTTGACACCTGTGGGTTAGAGGTTGATGATTTTAAGGTGAAAATAAAAACCAGCAGATCGTGCGGATCTCCAGGACCAGGGCTTAGATGGGCCTGGAAACCCACGCCAGCACACGAGGAAGGAGGGCTCTCCCATCTTATTGGCCAGTGCGGGCGCAAGCTTCTGCTGTAGCCAAGCGCTAAGACACGTCAATCAAACCACAAATCATATCAAGGTCTTGACTAAAAGACTGTGATTAGTTGATTAGTTGAATCAAGTGATTGAGTGCTGAGCTAGAACAAACGTCTGCCCCACACCCACACACACAGGCTGATTGGATGAGACTGGCCGCTGATCTGTCTGACAGATGTAGCAGGGGCTAAAATAGAACTTTTTCTTCCACTGAATCATTTGTCAAAAAAAGATGTCAACCATTTAAGTTTCAGACAAATCTTGCCATGAATTTTAGTTAAACCTATTCCAGGTCAGATGGAAGGACACAGACCAACCAACAGACATTCTGACACGCATGGGTGGTTAATTAACCTCTACTTGAAGTATTGGGAGGTAAATATGTGTAGGCTATACTGTGTACAGTCTGGAAAAAACCGAATTGATAAATAATTGATTGTGTTAAGTTTATATAGTTTACACAATATAGAGACGTAACTATTTGAAATAGCCTATTGGGTTCCGGTACTTGCGGTCGGTTTAAGGTTTTGAAAGATAACGCGGATCGCGTTTATACAATAACGACGGGGGTTAGATTAAATTACTTTCCTGGAAAAGTAACAATCAGGCTTCGCTTGTTTGACAGATAAGGATCGGTAGCAGTTGTGGTGGACTATTGGTAGTAGCCTAGTCCAGCAGCCCCCCCATCATAAAGTTTTCTTGCTCACTCACTCTCTCTCTCTCTCTCTCTCGGTCTGCAAACAGAGGATGACCTGCCGGACAAGACGCTACGCGGCAGGATTCTCGCAAGCCGGATGGAGCTCCTCATCTGCGCCTGCGTGGTGGTCGCGCTCTGCATCGCCATTGGCGTAGGAGCCGGAGGTGAGCGGCGCGGCAGCGAATGGGAGCGCTGCGCGTGGGCAATGAACCGTTAAGGCAGCAGTGAGCGCTTCTCGGGCCGGCATGAATATTTGATGTCCCATATCCAGTTATGGGATAGAGGGGAGAGGCCCGCCTTCTGAAGTTTGCCGAGACTGTTTGCCGGGAACTCGGGTTGCGATGCCGGTCCGGCAACAAACACGCCGTTGGCCCGGAATCAACTTACAGCCGTTATTAAACTGCAACAGAGATACTCAGGAGGCTGTGAGGTCACCTGCTTTCCTATATGTTGACTTATCTAAACTCAATAGTCTGCAATGGGGGATGGTGTGTGTGTGTGTGTGTGTGTGCGTGTGTGTGTGTGTCATGCCCTAGAGCAGTGTTGACTTGTACTGTAGAAGTGTTACATATATGTGACCTGAAATTCCCTCAATAGGCGATGCAAGAGTTTGTACACACATGCACACACACACTCACTCACTCACTCACACAGACGTGTATTAATACATGGTAGGAACAATCATAGTTCACGCAAGGCCATTATAACAGCAAGTAGTTACCTTTTGTAGTGTGGTACGAGGTTATGGAACTTCTTGGGGGGATCCTCAACCAATTGGCAGGTTAGCCACTGTTCCAGTGGCCTTAAACTTCCTAATAATTGGCACAACAGTGGAAAGCGGTATCTTTAACTTTTTAGTGATTTTTTTTTAGCCATCTCCTGATGTGTAGAGGTCAATAACCTTTTGTCTGATGCTTTCAGGGAGTTCTTTGCCTTTCACCATGATGATGGCTGACCACAGTATTTCAAACGTGTGTTCCCTCCTTTTTATACCCTAGGGAAACAAGAAACCATTGTAGGCCACTGTATAGTTCCATAACCTTCCAATGAACTTCAAATAAGTTGTATGTTTATGAAGACTTGTTTTTGTTGGATTACATTTGAAAAAATTGTTAGGGGTGTGAATAATTGTGATCCAGATGTTTTCTGGGAAAAAAATATTAAAAAACAAAATATGTTTTTCTTACCAATTGTATTAGTAATGTAGGTTTGGAATTTTTCAAATGTTTTGAGCATAAAATATACTTCATTACTTTTATAGTTTATTTTATACAATCTCTTTTGTTCACCTTTATCAAGGGTGTGAATAAAAACAACTAAAGTCTACTGTATATATATTTACAATATAGTTTATGTATATATACAAGTATAATATTATTTTATTTTATGGCAGTGCAATTCGTTTTCACCATTTATTACAGTAAAAATGTTTTACTACAATTTTAAATTTTTGTGGGGTAATTAGGCCTGATATAATGTTTTGACGTATTTTGGACGTCATTGGGCTGTATACAGGCGGCCTATGGGGCAACGTTAGGTCGCCGCCCTAGAGCCTGAAATGAAGAGTGCGATTAGAATCATCAGCTGAGGCGCAGCCACTCCTATCTCCGCTAGGCTGCGGGTTCAAACCCCGCCACAGACCCACATCCCGCTACGCGTGTCCCAACATCCCTCACGTCACAAGAATTTACACTCTTGACTGTTTCAGCATTTCAACCACATAATCTGACTGAGCCAGTGGGCATGAATGGAGCCTATCAGACCTGCATCGGTTTTGAAATTTGAAAGCATTCAAACAATGCTTTTAAACTCTTGGAGTGTTCATTGATTTTGAATGACTGAACATTTCTCTCTGTGCCTGTGTGCTGAATGTGTCTCTCTCTCTCCCCCCCCCCTCCCTCCCTCCCTCCCCCCCCCCCTCCCTCTCCCCTCTCCCTCTCTCTCTCTCTCTCTCTCCTCTCCCTCTCTCTCCCCTCTCTCTCCCCCCCCTCCCCTCCCTCTCTCTCTCTCTCTCTCCCCCTCCCTCTCTCCCTCTCTCTCCCTCTCTCTCTCTCTCTCTCTCTCTCTCTCTCTCTCAGTGGGTCTCAGCTGTGCAGGGAAGTTTCGCTGTGGCCTGTCGTCACGTTGTATCAGCAGCTCTGCGCAGTGTGACGGCGTCATCGACTGCGAGTACGGCGAGGACGAGCTACGCTGTGGTGAGTCTGCCTGCGTGGTCACATGACCCCCACATGACCCCCACATGACCCTGTCACAGTGCGGTCACATGACCCCCACATGACCCCGTCCCTGTCACATGACCCCCACATGACCCCGTCCCTGTCACATGACCCCCACATGACCCCCACATGACCCTGTCCCTGTCACAGCGTTGTCACATGACCCCCACATGACCCCGTCCCTGTCACAGCGTTGTCACATGACCCCCACATGACCCCCACATGACCCCCCCATGACCCCTGTCACAACGCCGTTATCAGAGCACTCCGGCGCTATGCTGACTGGAGCAGCGTTGCAGTCAGGATACCAACTCCTCTCTGCTCCTCTGTCCAGCCATAAAACCCCCACTCTACACATTTACAGCACTGTGCACTGTGAACTCTCCATGCCGATATACACATGTGTATACCCACACAGTGTACCCACCCAGACAACTCTCTGACACACACACACACACACACACACACACACACCGCTCGTCCTCCGGGTAACGAGACAATTTTTCCGGGCCAGTAGATCCGCCTCCTCCGAGACAGAACCTTACCTCGAGCCGGCTCACCCTCCCCCCCCCCTTGGGGCGGACAGCCAAACGCCGCCCCCGATCGGGCTGATGACCAGGGCCGGTCTGGTAGAGACGGGTTTCGAACCACGGCAGCGCACACCGTATCGGACCAGCCAAGATACAATGCTTTAGACCGCTACGCTATCCGCCGCCCCCTCACACAGACAACTCTTGACCTGCGTGTCTGTCTGTCTGTCTGCCTGCGTGTCTGTCTGCCTGCGTGTCTGTCCGTCCGTCCCTCAGTGCGTCTGAGTGGGAAGAGCGCTGTGCTCCAGGTGCTGAGCGGGGGCGTGTGGAGGACCGTCTGCTCTGATGACTGGAGTCCGGCTCTCGGCCTCTCCGCCTGCAAGCAGCTCGGCTACTCCAGGTACCAACGCTTACATTTTACACTTACGCCATTCAGCTCTTATCCAGAGCGACTTACAACAAGGGAGGTACCAGTGTGGTTCTGTGTGGCTCAGTAGGTAGAGCATGGCATTAGCAACGCTTAGGTTGTGGGTTCAATCCCCACTGGGGCCACATATACTGAAAATGTATGCATTCACTACTGTAAGTCGCTTTGGATAAAAGCGTCTGCTAAATGGCATATATTATTATTATATTAGGATGTCTCCCCACGCCACTCCCCACTCCCCACTCCCCACTGCCCACTGCCCACTGCCCACTGCCCACTGCCCACGGCCTAGATTAAATCACCCCTCCGTTTAATATATAATATACGTCATTTAGCAGACGCTTTTATCTAAAGTGACTTACAGTAGTGAATGAAT
>JAINUG010000300.1:640000-647500 GCA_029706075.1 Aldrovandia affinis | reverse complement strand
CTTCTCATCCTCTGTGGGGTAGGGGTGCTGCAGGAGGCAGGAGCAAATTAGAGACTCCGCCCACAACACTGACATCACACTCTTCAGCTTAGAGACTCCGCCCATAACACTGACATCACACTCTTCAGCTTATAGACTCCGCCCACAACACTGACATCACACTCTTCAGCTTAGAGACTCCGCCCATAACACTGACATCACACTCTTCAGCTTAGAGACTCCGCCCACAGCACTGACATCACACTCTTCATCTTAGAGACTCCGCCCATAACACTGACATCACACTCTTCAGCTTAGAGACTCCGCCCACAACACTGACATCACCCTCTTCAGCTTAGAGACTCCGCCCACAACACTGACATCACACTCTTCAGCTTAGAGACTCCGCCCACAACACTGACATCACACTCTTCAGCTAAGAGACTCCGCCCACAACACTGACATCACACTCTTCCCCTCACACACACTCACAGACAAATGTGTGTATATATATATACACCGATCAGCAACAACATTAAAACCACTGACAGGTGAAGTGAATTACAATGGCACCTGTCAAGGGCACCTGTCATATTAGGCAGCAAGTGAACAGTCAGTTCTTGAAGTTGATGTGTTGGAAGCAGGAAAAATGGGCAAGCGTAAGGATCTGAGCGACTTTGACAAGGGCCAAATTGTGATGGCTAGACGACTGGGTCAGAGCATCTCCAAAACGGCAGGTCTTGTGGGGTGTTCCCGGTATGCAGTGGTTAGTACCTACCAAAAGTGGTCCAAGGAAGGACAACCGGTGAACCGGTGAACCGCGACAGGGTCATGGGCGCCCAAGGCTCATTGATGCGCGTAGGGGAGGAAGGCTAGCCCGTCTGGTCTGATCCCATAGAAGAGCTACTGTAGCACAAATTGCTGAAAAAGTTAATGCTGGCTATGATAGAAAGGTGTCAGAACACACAGTGCATCGCAGCTTGCTGCCAGAGTGCCCATGCTGACCCCTGTCCACCGCCGAAAGCGCCTACAATGGGCACGTGAGCGTCAGAACTGGACCATGGAGCAATGGAAGAAGGTGGGCTGGTCTGATGAATCACGTTTTCTTTTACATCATGTGGATGGCTGGGTGCGTGTGCGTTGTTTACCTGGGGGAAGAGATGACACCAGGATGCACTATGGGAAGAAGGCAAGCCGGCGGAGGCAGTGTGATGCTCTGGGCAATGTTCTGCTGGGAAACCTTGGGTCCTGGCATTCACGTGGATGTTACTTTGACACGTACCACCTACCTAAACATTGTTGCAGACCAAGTACACCCCTTCATGGCAATGGTATTCCCTGATGTCAGTGGCCTCTTTCAGCAGGATAATGCGCCCTGCCACACTGCAAAAATTGTTCAGGAACAGTTTGAGGAACATGACAAAGAGTTCAAGATGTTGACTTGGCCTCCAAATTCCCCAGATCTCAATCCGATCGAGCATCTGTGGGATGTGCTGGACCAACAAGTCCGATACCTTCACAGGTCTTGTGGAGTCCATGCCTCGACAGGTCAAAGTTGTTTTGGTGGCACGAGGGGGACCTACACAATATTAGGCAGGTGGTTTTAATGTTGTGGCAGATCGGTGTATGTGTATATGTGCCCAAACCCCAAACCCCAAACACCAAACCCCATGTGAGCAGAGATCCTCCCCCTCACCCCGATGTGCTGGAACAGCCAGGAGCGCATGCCCCTCCCCCTCCCCCCCCCCTCACCCCGATGTGCTGGAACAGCCAGGAGCGCATGCCCCTCCCCTGCCCCCCCTCCCCCTCACCCCGATGTGCTGGAACAGCCAGGAGCGCATGCCCCTCCCCTCCCCCTCACCCCGATGTGCTGGAACAGCCAGGAGCGCATGCCCCTCCCCCTCACCCCGATGTGCTGGAACAGCCAGGAGCGCATGCCCCTCCCCCCCCCTCACCCCGATGTGCTGGAACAGCCAGGAGCCCTCCCCCTCACCCCGATGTGCTGGAACAGCCAGGAGCCCTCCCCCTCCCCCCTCACCCCGATGTGCTGGAACAGCCAGGAGGAGCCCTCCCCCTCCCCTCACCCCGATGTGCTGGAACAGCCAGGAGCCCCTCCCCCCCCTCACCCCGATGTGCTGGAACAGCCAGGAGCCCTCCCCTCACCCCGATGTGCTGGAACAGCCAGGAGCCCTCCCCTCCCCTCACCCCGATGTGCTGGAACAGCCAGGAGCCCTCCCCCTCCCCCCTCACCCCGATGTGCTGGAACAGCCAGGAGCCCCCCCCCCCTCACCCCGATGTGCTGGAACAGCCAGGAGCCCTCCCCCCCCCCCCTCACCCCGATGTGCTGGAACAGCCAGGAGCCCTCCCCTCCCCCTCACCCCGATGTGCTGGAACAGCCAGGAGCCCTCCCCCTCACCCCGATGTGCTGGAACAGCCAGAGCCCTCCCCTCCCCCTCACCCCGATGTGCTGGAACAGCCAGGAGCCCTCCCCCCCCCCACCCCGATGTGCTGGAACAGCCAGGAGCCCTCCCCTCCCCCTCACCCCGATGTGCTGGAACAGCCAGGAGCCCTCCCCCCCCCCTCACCCCGATGTGCTGGAACAGCCAGGAGCCCTCCCCCCCCCCCTCACCCCGATGTGCTGGAACAGCCAGGAGCCCTCCCCCTCCCCCCTCACCCCGATGTGCTGGAACAGCCAGGAGCCCTCCCCCTCACCCCGATGTGCTGGAACAGCCAGGAGCCCCCCCCCCCCCCCTCCCCCTCACCCCGATGTGCTGGAACAGCCAGGAGCCCTCCCCCTCACCCCGATGTGCTGGAACAGCCAGGAGCCCCCCCTCCCCCTCACCCCGATGTGCTGGAACAGCCAGGAGCGCATGACGTTGGTGGCGGGTTTGGGCAGGACTCCGCGCTTGTTTTTGGACGAGCTGTCATCGGTGGTGAAGAAGCTCAGGTCCTGGTTCAGCTGCAGCTGGAGCTGTGGAGCACACACAGGTCAGAGGTCAGAGGGCACACACAGGTCAGAGGTCAGAGAGCACACACAGGTCAGAGGTCACAGGTCAGAGGTCAGAGGGCACACACAGCAGGGTCTCCACTCTCCAGGATGGGCTGTCACTCTGAGGTCACTAGCGACCCCACAGCGCTGATCGCAGAGTCCGGAGTTCCCCGCGAGTCCTGCCACAGTTCCCAGGCTGATGTGGGTGAGCTTCTTTTGAATCACTCCCAATTTAGAGGTCACACCCTATTTATTTACATTTACCCCCCACACGCCGCTGATCTCTAGAGTAATTCTCCGAGGGCAGCAAACTCTGCTTCCTTCGAGACGGGCTCACCCTCCCACGTTCTGGAGACTCCCTTACGTGGGACGGACCCGAGCCAAATGGGGCGGACAGACAAACGCCGCCCCGATCGGGGCTGATGACCAGGGCCAGTCTGGTAGAGACGGGTTTAGAACCGCATCCCTGACAGGCAGCTCACACTCGTATCGGACCAGCCAAGACACGGGCGTTAGACCGCTACACTATCGGAGGCCCCTGTGGTGAGCGTTCTGGCACAAAATGGCTGCTGTGCGTCACCCAGGTGGGTGTTAAACATTAGTGGTGTTTGAGGTGAGTTACACACCTTCACTGTAAAGCGTGTGTGTGTGTGTGTGTGTATGTGTGTGTGTGTGTATCTGACAGTGTGAGGGCGTGTCTGTTCGTGTCATAGTGTGAGTGTGTGTGTGTATATATGAAGGTGAGAGAGTGTGTGTTCGCATATGTGCACGTCTGTGTGTGTGTGTGTGTGTGTGTGTGTGTGTGCGTGACTCACCTGTGTGTTCTGGATGCGTATCGTCCCAGGTGAGAGGGTCTGTGTGACCAACTGTCCCTGTGGAGTAACAACTGTGACAGGCTGGTACACAGTGCCACCTGAAAACACACACACACACACACACACACACACTGAGTTACTGAATCTTTCAACCTGGAAACTCAAAGACAGTGGTTTTATTATCACACTTCAGAATAACAGAACAACATGGCGGGGGGTACCTGTCATCATCTGTGTGGGGTTCATGGTTGTCACGGTGACGTTTCCTTGCTGCAGGGCTGATGCTGGGACCACAATCCCCTGCGGACTGAACGTCCCTGTGAAGGAAGTGGAAGTCTGGAGAACACACACACACACACACACACACACACACACACACACACACACAGAAACACACACACACACACGTGCACACACACACACACACACACACACACACACACGGAATTCATTATACCAATTTTAGCAATGAGCCTCTCATGTGGTACCTTGTCAAATGCTTTTTTAAAGTCCAAATATATAATATCATAAGTCTGGTTTAGGTCAACACACTTTGTAGCCTCTTCAAAAAAGTCCAGGAGGTTTGTTAGGCATGACCTCCCTTGAGAAAACCATGTTGGCTCTCCTTTGGTCGGGAACAAGTACTTCTCAGCTTAACGACCTACCTGTTTACCCTTTCAGTCTCAGTCTCGTTCCCGCAGTCGGTCAGTATTCACTACACTAGCATTCGCAAAACCCAAGACTACATATTTTGTCTATACATTTTCACTGATTGTATTTTTATGTTCTGTAATATGTAAGACTTATGCAAATAAAACAATTATCAAGTTGGAGTTTCCTTTAGACCTTTTCTTTATTCAGAATAAATAAAAACGATTACCTGTATTTACAGTATGCAAACCTAAGTAATGTAGATTAGAGCTGATTTCCTCTATTCTGTTTATTACAGTATACAGTACAGTACTGCATAAACATTTAAAAATATACTAAAAATGTTATAAATGGTGCAAAGGTGACATTAAAACAATATCTAAAGACGGTTGACACAAACCCACTAACAGTTCAGTATGCTTGAAATATCGGTAGGCTCCTCGCTGACCAATTAAACTAACGACCTAGTTGTAGGAACGTAACTCGGTCGTTAAGAGCAGTACCTGTATTATTCAAGAATGATTCCAACTTATCCCTAATAATATATTCCAGTATTTTACATGCGATGCAAGTTAAACTGACAGGCCTATAGTTCCCTGGGTCAGTACGGTCCCCCTTCTTATATAATGGAATTACACTACCCTGCTTCCAGTCATCTGGTATTTCTCAGTGATTATGAATTGCATAAACATATCTGTCAATGGTTTATATATAATTTCCCCAAGTTCTTTGAGTACTCTGGGATATATGCCATCCGGGCCTGCTGCCTTATTTGTCTTAAGTTTTTGTAGTTTTTGTAGTACTTCTCGTCCCTTATCTCAAAGTCCTCCAAAACATTCTGTACATTGGCTATACATTTAGGCATATGTATAACCTCTTCTCTAGTGTGTGTACCTGTGTGTGTACAGGTGAGTAGGGGTTCAGTACCTGCGTGTGTACAGGTGAGTAGGGGCTGTGTACCTGTGTGTGTACAGGTGAGTAGGGGCTGTGTGTGTACAGGTGAGTGTGTACCTGTGTGTGTACAGGTGAGTAGGGGCTGTGTGTGTACAGGTGAGTGTGTACCTGTGTGTGTACAGGTGAGTAGGGGCTGTGTGTGTACAGGTGAGTAGGGTTCAGTACCTGCGTGTGTGTACAGGTGAGTAGGGGCTGTGTACCTGTGTGTGTACAGGTGAGTAGGGGCTGTGTGTGTACAGGTGAGTGTGTACCTGTGTGTGTACAGGTGAGTGTGTACCTGCGTGTGTACAGGTGAGTAGGGGCTGTGTGTGTACAGGTGAGTGTGTACCTGTGTGTGTACAGGTGAGTGTGTACCTGCGTGTGTACAGGTGAGTGTGTACCTGCGTGTGTACAGGTGAGTAGGGGCTGTGTGTGTACAGGTGAGTAGGGGCTGTGTGTGTACAGGTGAGTAGGGGCTGTGTACCTGCGTGTGTACAGGTGAGTGTGTACCTGCGTGTGTACAGGTGAGTAGGGGCTGTGTGTGTACAGGTGAGTAGGGGCTGTGTACCTGCGTGTGTACAGGTGAGTAGGGGCTGCCTGGCTCTGCGCTCAGCAGGGTCTCGCTGTTCATCTTGCTCTTCAGGCAGGCGATGTAGCGGCTGCAGAAGTCCTTACAGAGGTCGCTCACCTTCTCCAGCTCCAGCAGGTGAATCCGCAACACCTGGATCGCCTTCACCATCTGGGGGAGGACCAACAGCAGCAGGGTCACATGCGCACGCTGTCCCGCCGTGGCGAGAGCGATGGTAAGCGCTGTGGTGAACCGCGATGGTACGCTGTGGTGAGCGATGGTAAGCGCTGTGGTGAGAGCGATGGTAAGGTGGTGAGCGATGGTAGCGCTGTGGTGAGAGCGATGGTAAGCGCTGTGGTGAGAGCGATGGTAAGCGCTGTGGTGAGAGCGATGGTAAGCGCTGTGGTGAGAGCGATGGTAAGCGCTGTGGTGAGAGCGATGGTAAGCGCTGTGGTGCTAACCGCTGTGGGGAGAGCGATGGTAAGCGCTGTGGTGAGAGCGATGGTAAGCACTGTGGCGAGAGCGATGGTAAGCGCTGTGGTGAGAGCGATGGTAAGCGCTGTGGTGAGAGCGATGGTAAGCGCTGTGGTGAGAGCGATGGTAACCGTGTCACAGGAGCGATGGTAAGCGCTGTGGTGAGAGCGATGGTAAGCGCTGTGGTGAGAGCGATGGTAAGCGCTGTGGTGAGAGCGATGGTAAGCGCTGTGGCGAGAGCGATGGTAAGCGCTGTGGTGAGAGCGATGGTAACGCTGTGGTGGCGATGGTAAGCGCTGTGGTGAGAGCGATGGTAAGCGCTGTGGTGACAGCGATGGTAAGCGCTGTGGCGAGAGCGATGGTAAGCGCTGTGGTGAGAGCGGCCGGCCGCTCACCAGGTTGTCCAGGTCGGGATCGTCGCTGAAGAAGGCCTTGCCCTCCTTCTCCTGGCTGCGGACAAACTTCTCGATGTCGACGTCGAAGCTGGCGGAGGTGACGCAGTCGGAGCCCTGCGTGGACTGCTCACACTTCTCAAAGAGCAGGGCCAGGAGAGGGAACAGGGGGTGCCTGACACACACAGGGGCAAACTTATTTAGTGGGACATGCAAACCGTGATTACACATGTAGCCAGACAAAAAACATATTTAAAAATATTTTTCCAGTTGCTTGGTAAGATTGAAAAGGTCTGATGCGGAAAAGATGTAAAAAAAAAACAGGAAAGCATTTTAGATTTTGACAGAAGGATATTTAAATTTGATCGCTCTAAACTCGACTGCAGTGTACAGTTAGTCAGAGAGTTTGCATCTCTTCCGGATGTAGAACAAGATCGGCTCCCGATTGCTGTGCGCTCAACAGTCTAGTGTCTGCTGGTGAGAGCTGCAGTGTGTTCTAAACAGCCCCTATAGGACACTAGAGCTGAGCATTACCATAATCACAACAGGTTTCACAAATAAAAGATAAAGGATGCAGAAATGGAAAAAAATATTTTTAAAATGTTCTCATTTAATTTTAACAAATAAAAAAATGTTTGTTTGAGAAAGGATTGGCGTAATTTATGGTCCTCTAAATTGAAATATCTATAAATATTTTGT
>JAINUG010000300.1:592500-635000 GCA_029706075.1 Aldrovandia affinis | reverse complement strand
CACACACACACACACACACACACACACACAAACACACTCACACACTCACACACACACTCACACTCACTCACACACATGTCTTTTGTCTTTATTGTCAGGAGAAGTATAATTATGACAGTTTAATAAAGTCATATTTTCACATCCTGGCCATGAGGGTTTGTATTCGGGTTTTTTGTGTGTCCTTGGACAGCGCACCAGTCCAGCCAGAGACATCTGCACACTGGGTTTCTGTTTTTTTCTTTGTTCAACTTTTAACCCTGGTTTTTCCCTTTTCTCTCCCCAGTTCTGAATGTCTCATCGCCAAAATGTCTTCCTGAAATTCGCGGCACTGCAGGTAATAATGTGCCACAGTCTCGATTTTACCAGCGGTGGACGAAGTACACTTTACCGCTTTTACTTGAGTAAAATTACAGATACCCAGATAAAATATTACTCCAGTAAAAGTAAAAAGTCCTACATTTAACCCCATTTGGCCTTTGAAATGTAGGGGAGTGAAAGAAAAATTTAAAGTAAAAATGGAAATACTTATGTAAGCAAGAGATACTGTGGTTCTGTGTGTCTCAGTAGGTAGAGCGTGGTTCTGTGTGTCTCAGTAGGTAGAGTGTGGTTCTGTGTGGCTCAGTAGGTAGAGCGTGGTTCTGTGTGTCTCAGTAGGTAGAGCGTGGTTCTGTGTGGCTCAGTAGGTAGAGCGTGGTTCTGTGTGGCTCAGTAGGTAGAGCGTGGTTCTGTGTGGCTCAGTAGGTAGAGCGTGGTTCTGTGTGGCTCAGTAGGTAGAGCGTGGTTCTGGTTCTGGTTCTGTGTGGCTCAGTAGGTAGAGCATGGTTCTGTGTGGCTCAGTAGGTAGAGCGTGGTTCTGTGTGGCTCAGTAGGTAGAGCATGGTTCTGTGTGGCTCAGTAGGTAGAGCATGGTTCTGTGTGGCTCAGTAGGTAGAGCGTGGTTCTGTGTGTCTCAGTAGGTAGAGCGTGGTTCTGTGTGGCTCAGTAGGTAGAGCATGGTTCTGTGTGTCTCAGTAGGTAGAGTGTGGTTCTGTGTGTCTCAGTAGGTAGAGCGTGGTTCTGTGTGTCTCAGTAGGTAGAGTGTGGTTCTGTGTGGCTCAGTAGGTAGAGCGTGGTTCTGTGTGGCTCAGTAGGTAGAGCATGGCGTTGGCATCGCTTAGGTTGTGGGTTAATTTCCCACTGGGACCACATATACTGAAAAATATATGCATTCACTACTGTGAGTCGCTTTGGATAAAAGCGTCTGCTAAATGGCGTATATTATATTATTATATTAGATACTTGAAAAATGTGCTTAAGTACAGTAATAAGTCAAAGTAAAGTAAATGTACTTCGTTAGTGTCCACCACTGGATTTTACACCAGACCATGGGGCACATTCATACATGGGAAACACAGCACCCTGTGGTTTGGGGAGCAGGCCTAACCCTAACCCTCATCCAAAAGTGACTGGCCCCTGGATTCAATCAAAACCGCAAAATCACCACAAGGCAAAGTGCTATTCAATCAATCAAAAAAACTAAACGGAATCATGTGCAGTATTTTCTGCTCTAGGCTCTTGACAGACTTTTAACTCACTCTGTCTGAGAGCATCTGCCGTACCTCAATTTTCATTCATTTCCTCCACATTCATCTGCAGCTATAATCCAACAAAGTGAGTTACATTTACATTTACATTTTAGGTATTTAGCAGACGCTCTTATCGAAAAAGTGCGACTTACAAAAAGTGCATTTAAACATGGTAAAATGAATCACGGTTAAGAGATTAGTGCAGTAACACTTGGTGGTTATGATTGAGTCCAGGGGTCCAATTTGTCGCAATATGACGGCAGATTTATCCATGGAGGGCTTTTAGTGTCATGGTTAGGGAGCTGGACTTGCAACTCAGAGATTGCTGGTTCGATTCCCAGGTGGGGGCACTGCGCTTAAGCAAGGTACTTAACCTGAATTGCTAAAAAAACCCAGCTGTATAAATGGATTGCATGTAAAGAAATTATCTGTGTCTGGATAAGAGCGTCTGCTAAATGCCTATAATGTAAATGTAAATGTAATGTTTTATTTATTGGATAGAACGGACCCTTATGACGTGTTGGTGGCTTTGGTGCTGAGCCCAAACTGCCTAGCGCCCACTGGTGGCCGCTGAGTGGAAGTGCTCCCCCTGAAGAACGCCACTCTGAACACCAGCTCACCTGATCTCCCTCGGGGTACTCCTGTAGGGTCACCGGCTGGGCTGCCATCATGGTGTGTGCAGACGCTGTGGGCACAGGCGCATTATAGAGTCGCGGAGGAGCGCCAGTCCTGTAACGAGAAGCACACACACACACACACACACACGCGCACACACACACACACACACACACACACACACACACACACACACACACACAAATGTGTAAGGCCAAATTAATATCACTTTCCAGTAGGGGTGTAACGGTACAATTGGTACCGATCCGTTCGGTACAGGATTTTGGGTTCGGTACGCGCTGTGAACCGAACGAATGCAATCTTGCTTTAACTACTAACGCACGTGCGGAACTTTGTTTGGGTGCGGTTGCAGCAGTTATTGACGGACAAAAAAAAGAAAGATATGTGCCTCACTTTGTTCAGTAAATTATGGCCAATTAGCCACTGTTTACAAAGTTCATAATAAATGAAAAGCAATTTTATGTTTTGCATTTCTGTTAACCCCCTACTGTACCGAGCCGTGACTTCAAAACCGAGGTGCGTACCGAACCGTGATGTTTGTGTACTTCACCCCTACTTCACAGTGAAAGATAAAGTTACAATCATAGTACCTTACTTAAGGTCCCTCTGTTTTCACTGCAACACTAATTATTACCATTAAACATCTCATTTCAGTAACTGTTTAATAGTGTAGTCTGATATATTATCGGATATATATTATATTTTATAGATACATATAGCCTATATTAAATATACGTCCCTGATTGCTCTGTTCTGGTGCCTGTAGTTACCTTTGTTATGTGCACTTTATATATATATATTATATATATGTGCCCTTTAGCAGACGCTTTTATCCAAAGCAGCATAATCAAGGTTCCAATAAATAACAAAAATACAAAATACATTAACATTAGGTTTGGGCAGCATAAACTAAAACTAAAGGTTAAATGTGCTCGCGATCACCACAGTCAATTATTGGTTCTCTGTTTCCATCGTCACTTCCCAGAATGCCGTGTGAAACAGATTATTGGATAATAGCCCGTGTTCACTCTTCATTATAACAATTAATGTGTGAGTTAATAAAACTTGTATGATGAATTAACAGATGTTATTAATAACACTATAACTAATTATATATACAATAATATAATATATGCCATTTAGCAGACACTTTCTTTTTATCCAAAGCGACTTACAGTAGTGAATGCATACATTCTTCAGAATATGTGGTCCCAGTGGGAATCGAACCCACAACCTAAGCGTTGTCAGCGTTGCCTAATAGACACTTGGTGTTCTTTAATGGCCTTTATATTTCCGCGGCACGAGCTCGCCGAGAAGCGCGAAGGAGTCTCCAGAAAGTAGGGGGCGAGTTCCGCCTCGGGGAATTAGCTTGCCCCGCAGTGACGGGCGGCGGGTTCATGTGGGGAGGGCAAATCGAAATAAATAAAGGGTATAATTGGCCACTACATTGGGAAAAACTAGGAAAAAAAATCTCAGAAAATAAGTAATCTCCCACTGGATTCAACATACAGTGGGACTCCAAAATTATTCAAAACAGGTGTAGTTAAGTACTGAAAACAGGTGTAAATTATTGTGAAACATATTTTTATTTGGGGAATTGTATTTGTATAGAATAATATAATTTTTCCAATTTTTTGAGCATACAGTATAGCTCATTGCCTGTATTGTTTATATAATACAGCCATCTTGATCACAGACTGTCTTCGAATAATTTTGGAGACGGCTTGGGATGTCAAATATAACAATAACGTGTTTAAGCATGCCGATCTATACCTTATGATTAATTAACAATTAATCCTAATTAATTGACAGACTTTTAAGGTGAAATTAAAAGTCAGCATTACTACTGGTGATGTTGGTGACACACAAAAGTATTATTACGACTATTATTAATAACTAAATCGTCGCTTCTGGGATCCTTCAGAACAAGCCTCTTGGTGATAGATTACCTCTAGAGAATCTTGAGGGGTCAGCCGGCCCTTGTTTTAACAATAAATCACAAGTCAGATCTCCAGACGGAAGCATCATAACTGTGCCCCTAAAACACTCCATATACATCCACAATTTTCCTAAGTGCAACATTTTCTAAAATATTTGTTCTAGAGAGAACTTCACCTGTATACGCGTTCTCTGGCAAAAACGTGCTTTGTGCGTAAGCTTAGTTTGAGATGCAAGGCTGCACTCTTCGAGATGGTTAATAGAAAGCATTGCCGAACATAAATCATGCTACGACTGCTTTGATATTACCGTGTCCCTCACATTCGTATTGGCGTTTGCAGTGTGTTCATACAATGAGGTGAAGTTTGAACAGTTTTAACTACATTATTTGCGTTAGGTTGGGTACTCCTACTTCCTTCACGGACTGAATTTGACACTTTGGTCCACAGTGGGAGTTAAGAGCACAAGTTTGTGGTTTCCACTGTGTAGTAAACGCGAGTAGAGCTGCATGAGTACTCATTTTTATAACGGAGATGTGTTATTAGCAGGCCGGCGTGTGTGTGTGCGTTATCCAGACCCGGGAAGAGGAACCACGCTTATTTAAGTGTTCCTTTAATACTGAGCTGCTGTTTCGCAACAGCGAGCCATTCGGCTCAACACAGCCGATCTGGCAGAACAACTTGCTTTTGCGAAAACAAATGTTTTGGGATGAATGCGTGTAACTTTATTACATCTGACAACATTAGACATTAGATGTGTAACGTTAACTGTGCTTTTCTTTAAGTAGAACATGAGCAGTCTACGAGACAAGGTGATGTCTCGTTCTGGCGGTTTCGGATAAATGTGTTAATGGAACGGAAGCGAGCCCCGAAAGTAAGATGGCTACAGCTACAGCGGTGTTAGTGCTATCTGAACACCGCCATCTTAACACGGCAGCACTAACACCGCTATCTTAACACGGCGATCTGAACACCGCAGCATCTGAACTGCGTGCTGTTCAGGCGCATGAAAGGCGAACTTGGCCAACGGCATCTGGACGCGTTCAGTGTTTGGAAAATGCGGGTGATTTAACAGCTAGCCAATGTTCGCTAAAAATACCGCGAACACTTTTTTTGTGAAGGCTTGCTAGATAAATGTACTACGCGAACATTATTATTATTTTATTTTCTATTTTCACCCACTGTCAGTAAGCGGTGTTACCCGGCAATCTGCCCACTCCACCCGCGGGTCCAAAACGCGCAAACAAATATCCGCCATGTTTCCCTCGCGAAACGAACTTGCACTAAAAAAACAGGAAACGATAGTTATCGAGTCTACAAGCCGCTAAAGGCCGGAACTGTGCATTCTGGAAACTAGCTAACGAACAAAATAACTAGCTAGCGTACGCACAACTGTGAAATACTAGTTAGCTACACCACTACTATGTCTTCTTAAGAGGCCAGATAAATTGTTTTTCCTGTTTAAAATAACACCCTGCCCCTTTAATTGTAATAAAAACCTGCCCACTAGAGTCTATCAATCAGGCAGCGGACAGACAGCTGCCCATCCCTCCCCTCCAGAGAGGGTAAAAAAAGCATCGGGGCCTAGCTTCTATTTCTCCTCCTTGATTTTCCAGAAATTTCCTGTACCAAAAAAGCGCCGACATATCCTCCCCCACCCACCCCGCCGTCATTATAAGGGTTTTAGATCTCCACTCGGCCTCCCCACCCCGCGGTTTAAACCCGCGGCTAACCCTGCGCTGCCCCCTCGCCCGGACGTTTGGACGATTTTTAGCGCCGCTCGCATTGTTTTGATTGATAGGGAAACGGAAAAAGAGGATTTTGAGTGACAGCTTACCTGGGTGCCAATCTTCGTCACTCTGACAAGCGGCTGCAGCAATCAGGGACCCGCAGTGGTCGCGCTGCGTCATCACGCGGCGACGCGCAGCAATCGGGGAGGCGCAGTGGTCGCGTTGCGTCATCACGCGGCGACACGTAGGGGGGTCACAGCTTCGTGAATATTCATGAGGTGGGAGGAGATCGTGACGTCGGAAAATGCCTTGTTCGCGCCCCCCTCCTAAAACGACTGCGTTGTATTTGTGAGTGAGTTATTGCGAACATTTGAGTTTGGGATGGATCTGCTTTTCAGACTGACTTCTTCAGTACTGAAATTGAAACTGAAACTGTATTTTATGTGAATTGAATCTTTAATATCCGTGTAACAAAGAATGCCCGTAAAAAAACACAGTAGCATATTGAAAACTGTGAACAACAACTAAGAAATCTGAGAAACAGTAGGCTTCAGATTAGTTCATGTGGGTGGCCGATACATTAAGGTCTGTAACCCTAACGCAACTTGCAATTAGTAATATATGTCTTGTTTAAAAGGACAACTTTTGAATAAAAGGTTATGTAATATCCCAGTTGATGAATTTATGTAACGCAATATCACTGATCAATTTCTCATGACAATTGCATTGTAAATTATGGAACCACTGGTCAAATGTATGTTTTTGCCGACAGTTGATCGAACTACTTTTGAAACTGTTTTTAAAAATCAAACAAGTTTTGAAGTGGAACATTACATTATCAAATGAATCGTTGCGGTAAATTACCCAAATGAAAGGAAAACGCAACTTTCCCGTTTAAATAGCTACTGTTAGATTTGTTACATTTAATATTATGAAGTTGGTCGACGTCCATCTCAATTATAGGTGTGTAGCATACACTACACTGCATATCCCCTGAACTGATCCGCCTCGAACACACACACGGTCTGCACGGGAAACCGGGTGACGTACAATCCATAATGCAGCCAAAATATTGAGCTGCTCAAATGTCCGTTTTGAAGTTAGATTAACCTTCTCCTCGAAAAAATGAATAGAAATTAATGTAACAAAATAGCCCATCACTATCCAAAATAATATACAACAAAAGAATAAAAAAAGACGTATGTGCATACGGGTGACAAACAATAAAACGCATATGCATGCAGCATGCACATGTAAAAATGCTAGACAGTGGTCCAATGCGATGCGCTGCAGGGACGCGGTAAAAAATCCGTCTGTGCCAGACCGGCCCTGGTCGTCAGCACCGATCTCCAGGGCGGCGTTTGGCTGTCCGCCCCGGGGAGGGGGGACCAGGGTGAGCGAATTCCGTCTGGAAGGAAACAGTTTGCTGACCTCAAGGAATTAGCTTGCCCTGTCTTGTAAATCAAAATAAATAGATGATATAATTGGCCACTAAATTGGGAGAAAAACGGTTACGAAATCAGAAACAAATAAAGAATAAACGTCGGTGGTGGCAGAACACCGTTAACCCGAGTCATCACTTAATATCGCCATATAAAGTGATTTGTGATGTTTTCCATTGCTTTGTTCGCTCCCTGTATTTACAACATACTAAACAAAGCAGTAGCCACTGACAGTACCTTGTTTTCCTGCTGTGCCCCCAGTATGATATATACTGTATGTGGAGAAACTAAGTTACATTTATGACCATGACACACACACAAAAGCGCCCCCACACACACACACACACACACACACCACACACACACAAGCCTAAGCCTCATTCACATTTTTAAATTTGTATTTTATTATCAGAATTACAAGTGTGTTTAAGAGGCAGGGATCAACACGGATCAACAGGGGTCATTAAGTTAAAAGGACACCGATGCGGACAGGGGGTTCAAAGGTGAAAGGTCAGGGTTCCTGGGGCTCTCAGTGCCGGGGGAGGGGCGTCCAGACGAGGGCTGGGGCAGCCTGTATTTGGCCATCTCCACGTCCATGTCCACAAAGGTGAACGCGTGGTAATGGTGGTGCTGCAGGTTCTTGTAAGTGCTGTTGTCGAAGGGCTCGGGCTCGGGTTCCGGTACCGGAGGGGCAGCAGCCACAGCAGGTGTGGGGGAGGTGTGGGGGAGAGGAGAGGGAGAGAGAGAGAGGGGGAGAGGAGAGAGAGAGAGGGAGAGAAGGAGAGGGAGAGGGAGAGGGAGAGAGAGAGAGAGAGACAGAGAGAGAGAGAGAGATACAGAGACATAGTGAGAGAGACAGAGCAAGAGACAGAGAGAAAAGAGAGATGCAGAGAGAGAGAGAGAGAGAGAGAGACACATAGTGTGTGTGTGAGAAAGGGGAGAGAAAGAAAGAGAGAGAGAAATTATAAACCTGGCACTGGTGCATGCTTGTTAGCCAAGCCTGGCACTTAGTCAAGCATTGTAGAACACAGAACACATCCACAGAATGAGAATAATAAAAAACAGTGAAACCTAATTAAGGGAAATCAAATAAAAAGTAAAGCACTCAGGCAGGGGGGACAGTGATTTCTATTCTCCGTTCTGATTTAGTCTTTGGATCTGATAACTTTGCTTTGTTCAAAACAAAACCAGCCTGACTGCGATTGGCTGTAGAGATCAGTCTGCCGTTCTAATTCAGGGAGAGAATGTCACACCTACTTGACAAAGGGGTGTGTAGTGGGGCATTTCCTGCAATGGAAAAAGCTTCTTCCCTTTATCCCAATTTCACAGTTGGAAGACGTGAGAATGGCCTCATTACTTCCTGCCCCGGAAATCCATTTTGTGTTCAGCTTTAATTTACCCACACAGTTTAACTTAAAAATATCAAACTGTGACTTTTGCAAAAAAATCACTCAAACTGTGTGTGTCTGAAAATATACTATGTGAATTGAATTGAATATTAGATTTATATAGCGCTTTTCAAGGAACCCAAAGTGCTTTACAAATGATAGAATCACAGTGAATTGGGGGAAATTCCCTTGCAGGTTCAACCTGGGAACCAGAGACTGCAGTGAAAATGCTGAGCAACTGCACAGGGAGTTAGGAACTGGCGGGCAGGAGAGGAGAAGGAGGAACGGTTTATAAACGGCCACCTGCAGGAGAAGCTTAGCGGTGCGCAGGAAGACCGCATGTTTCAAAACTATGTGGCAAAAAGTGGCAAGCTGTTAAATTAAAGAAATTAGCAGATTAGAGGACAACATCCAGCACAGATAACTTTTCCACAGACTCACGCTCCTGCTACAGTTTATGCATGAGTACCGTGTTTTATTTATCTGTAATGCCTGTGTGTGTTTTTTCCTGTTTGATGATGTTTTGCTGTGTTGGGCCTCTTGGCCAGGCCGTTATTGTAAATGAGAATTTGTTTTCAATTACCTTGCCTGGTTAAAGATTGGTTAAATAAAAATAAAATCACATAAAGATAAGGGGACCTATATCAGTGTGCTGCTGGACGACACCAGACCGCAGAGAAGCGCTGTGCTGCGCGGTGTGGTGCGGACCAGGAGCAGAGCTTCCTAACCGGGCTTCGGGTTTGAATTCCAGCTGAGGCACTTTTTTTGTAAAAAAATAGAATCGATCAATCCTTGTTTTCATATAGCGCCATTTACAAGCAATTTACAGGTTGTCATGCAGTGCTTCACAGGCCTCACGGTGACTACGGGAGGTTTCAGGCTGCAGACGTGGATTAAGGGGGAAGGGCAGGTGTTGGATTATGGGGGGCAGGTGTTGAAGGAGAGACTAAAAAGGTAAACAGGCAATGCGTCAGCTCGCTGCTCAGGTCAATACTGTGGCTTTCTGCAGAATGGTGCATGTACCCCAAATGTTGCTTAACATTGCTTTACCCTTGGATGGACAGAAGAGCCCTACTCGTTTGGTAGAGAGAGAGAGAGAGAGACCCTATGTAGTTCCTCCTTTGGTCGTTGCTTCCCACCAGAAGGGAAAACTAAAGAACACTACCGATCAGTCACGGGAGAGGGATGACACGGTGCGTTTCCAGCATCAGAACACACACAGGAGATCGCAAAACATTATCAACGGACACCATGCATCATTCCCCCAAAATACACGTGTGTGAGAGAGAGAGGGAGAGAGAGAAACAGATTAAGGGAAATTGGGAAAACAACAGAGTGAAGAACCACAGAGCGGGGCCTCAGTAATGCCCAGTAGATTCTCCTAAAACTGGGGTAACAGCTCCCACTGGAGCTCCAGGCTTCACTGTAACATTAAGGTTTTAACACATACACTGTAACCTTACCATTGGCTTAAGTACATGTAACATTACCATTAGCGTTAACACAAGCATTGTAACCATAACAATATGTTTTACAAATATATATTTTTTTCCAAATGTGTTTCTGATTTTTTCCCCTGTTTTTCCCAATTTGGTAGACAATTATACTCTATATTCTTTCGATTCCCCCTCCCCCACGAACTCGCCGCCCGTCTCTACGGGGCAAGCTATTCTCCGAGGCCGGCATTGATCCGCCTCCTCCGAGACGTAACTCGCCCACCTACTTTCTAGAGACACCCTTCGCGCTTCTCGGCGAGCTCGTGCCGGCCCTCCCTCCCTCCTCCCCCTGGGGCGGACAGCCAATCACCGCCCCCGATCGGGGCTCCCGGCCAGAGCCGGTCTGAGGCAGCCGGGTTTCAAACCGCATCTGCAGTGAGCAACTTGCATTCCGGGCGAACGCTCAGACCGTTACGCCCCCCGAGGCCCCAGTGCTCATTCTGAACCCCGTGAATCAGCAGTGAGCTCAGCATTCGCTTTAACACAGATCTTAACCTCAACATTATCTTTAGAAGATACAAGTTTTGAAATGCCAAGTAAAAAATAAATACATTTAAAATGTCGCCAGGTAAGTGTATAAAAACAGCTATTCCAGCGTCGAGTTGAACAGATGAGATGGAGAGAAAGAGAGAGAGAGGGAGAGAAAGTGCCCCTCAGACAAAAATCCTCAAAGCACAAAGAAAAATGTAGTCGGAAGAGAAGGAGGAGCCAGAAAATGAGTTTGTCCCAGAACTCTTCCCAAGATTTGAGAGCTTTTCAACATGAACAACCCAGCAGGCCAATTCTGTTCTTAGCCATCCATGGGCATCTTTCTGTGTGTGAGTGTGTGTGTGTGTGTGTGTGTGTGTGTGTGTGTGTGTGTGTGTGTGTGTCAGGGGTGGTCACAGGTAGGTAGGGAACAGGCTGAAATCTCCAACAGCATGCATGTGTACTGGGAAATAAGAAGAGAGGCACATGCACCCTAAACCCTCGAGTGGGAGTGAAAGGCACTTCAGAGTCAGTGCAAAGCAGGCAGTGCAGATTAATGGATCATTAATGGATCATGCAGATAGTACCTCTGGATGCAAGCGCCATGCAGTTAAGATCAACCGGGTGAACCAACCACCAGCTCCCACTGAACTGTGTAGCATGAGGCTTACGTTACCTTTACACTTTAAGCTGCGCAAAAAGCTACCAGCCATGAGAACCGCAAAAACCCAAAATGAAAAATGAAGCTACTGGCAAAGCAGGGACCCTCACAATGTGTCATGTTTGTTGCCTCTGCAGATGTGATAAATGGTCAAATATGAATGAAATGGTGAGAGAACATGGCTTTGTGTGGGCCGCGGGGTCCCACAGGGGGGAGAGAGGGAGTGAAGGTGTGGTGTGTACCCTCAGGCGACTCCAGGGCTTCGGCGGTGTCCTCTGTAGGAAGCTCCTCTCCTGCAGCTTCAGCTACAACAGGAGCCACGTCTACCAGCTCCTCAGAGCTCACAGCAGTCGCAGCCACCACAGCTTCAGCACCAGGGGCTTCAGCCTCGACGGCAGCTTCCGCAACTTCTGTGACGGGTTCGGCTTCTGCAGGGGCAGTGTCGTCGGCGACGGTGACTTCGGCTGCAGGTTCTGGTGAGGCAACCTCAGGGGCTCCATCAGTGGGAGCTTCAAGCACAGCTTCAGCGGCAACAACTTCCTGTTCGACGGCGACAACTTCCTGTTCGGCGGCAGCAACTTCCTGTTCGGCGGCGACAACTTCCTGTTCGACGGCGGCAACTTCCTGTTCGGCGACGACAACTTCCTGTTCGGCGGCGACAACTTCCTGTTCGGCGGCACTAACTTCCTGTTCAGCGGCAACAACTTCCTGTTCGGCGGCACCAACTTCCGGTTTGGCTTCAGCAGCCACAAGAGCAGGCGCCGAGTCGACCAGCTCCTCGGAGACGGGTTCCGGTGCTGGCTCGGAGGGAACTTCTGCCGGGGCGGAGGTCACCAACAGGGGCGCGGGGTCAACCAGATCCTCAGAGCTCACCACGGCCGGGGCGTCGCCCGGGACAGCAGCAGCAGCAGAAACCTCCGGCGTGGGTTCGAGCAGCACCTCCACAGCGCCAGCTGTGCCCTCTTCAGGGGCGGGAGCAGCAACAGCCAGACCCGAAACCACCTCCTCCTGCCCCTGCTCCTCCCCCTGCTCCTCCTCCTGGGGCTCTCTGGCCTGCTCCTCCCCCTGTGCGGCTGCAGGGATTAGAGCCTCCTTCTCTGGTTCGGCCTCCACGTGGGCTTTGGTTCTCACCCCCACTCCGGCCTTCTCCTCGTCAGAGTCAGAGTCAGAGTCTGAGTCTGAGTCAGAGTCGCTGGAGGAAGAGGAAGAGGACGAGGACGCTTCAGCAGCAGGAAGTCCGGCACTGCCGGGGAAGGGAGCTGCGACGGGTTCGATTGAGGCCTCTTCAGCTGCAGGGACTTCTGCAACGACTGCTTCAGCTGCGACGGCTTCTGCAACAACTGCTTCAGCAACAGGGACTTCTGCAAGGATTGCTTCAGCTGCGACTGCTTCAGCTGAGACTGCTTCTGCAACAACTGCTTCAGCAACAACTGCTTCTGCAACAACTGCTTCATCTGTGACGGTTTCTGCAACAACTGCTTCAGCTACAGGGACTTCTGCAAGGACTGCTTCAGCTGCGACTGGCTCAGCAACGACTGCTTCAGTTGAGACGGTTTCTGCAACGACTGCTTCAGCTGCGACGGCTTCTGCAACGACTGCTTCAGCTGTGACTGCTTCTGCAACAACTGCTTCAGTTGAGACGGTTTCTGCAACGACTGCTTCTGCAACGACTGCTTCAGCTGCGACGGCTTCTGCAACAACTGCTTCAGCTGTGACTGCTTCTGCAACAACTGCTTCAGTTGAGACTGTTTCTGCAACGACTGCTTCTGCAACGACTGCTTCAGCTGCGACTGCTTCTGCAACGACTGCTTCAGCTGAGACGGTTTCTGCTATGACTGCTTCTGCAACAACTGCTTCAGCTGCGACTGCTTCTGCAACAACTGCTTCTGCAACAACTGCTTCTGCAACGACTGATTCGGCTGTGACTGCTTCTGCAATGACTGCTTCGGCTGCGACTGCTTCAGCTGCATCTGACTTGGGACTTCTGCAACAACTGCTTCTGCAACGATTGCTTCAGCTGAGACGGCTTCTGCAACAACTGCTTCAGTTGAGACGGTTTCTGCAACGACTGCTTCTGCAACAACTGCTTCAGCTGCGACGGCTTCTGCAACAACTGCTTCTGCAACAACTGCTTCTGCAACAACTGCTTCTGCAACGACTGCTTCTGCTGTGACTGCTTCTGCAACTGACTGCTTCTGCAACAACTGCTTCGGCTGTGACTGCTTCTGCAACAACTGCTTCAACTGCAACAACTGCTTCTGCAACGACTGCTTCTGCAACAACTGCTTCTGCAACAACTGCTTCAGCTGTGACTGCTTCTGCAATGACTGCTTCAGCTGTGACTGGTTCAGCTGTGACTGGTTCTGCAACAACTGCTTCTGCAACAACTGCTTCAGCTGCGATGGCTTCTGCAACGACTTCAACAGCAGCCTCTGTTTCTTTCTGGGACACTGTGTCGATGGTGGTTCCCACTACGGCGACGGAAGGGGCGTGGTCCGTGAGTGTTTCTCCATGGCTGGGGGAGGAGGAGGAGGAGGAGGGGCCTGGGGGGGTCGGTTCAGATGCGGCTGCAGCGACCGCGGCCTCGGCAGCAAGGGGGCTCGCACCCGGGACAGGACCACCTACGGCCTGGGCGGGGGCGAGTCCGGCGGCCGAAAGCTTGGTGGGAAAAGCGACAGCAGTCTTGTAGGCCAGCAGGGTGGCGCGCTCGTCCGGGAGCTCTACAGCTGAGGGAAACGGCAAACAGGACAACAGCAGGGTGAAATATTTATGCATTAACTGGCAGGGTGCGGGTGGGGGTGCAGGCCGTCCACCCACGTCAACAGAAACTCACCGGGAGACTCCGTCTCATGAGGGCTGCCCTCCACAGAGCTGCAGGACGTCTGCAGGACAGCAGGAACTACAGCACCTTCACTCACACTGCACCTTTACCACTAAAGTCTCAGGAGGCAAACAGGCTCTACTGGTGCGGAAAACATTTGCAGTACATTTCACTTGTTCATGTTTTACTTATGAAAAAGTCCAGAATAACCAATTGAATAACCACAGTGGTGAGAGGATAAATTGCCGTTTGCGTCAGTATAGCCAGTTTTAAGGCTTTTTGTTGTTGTTTTTTTAAATACTATTAAATAAATATTGTAATAGTATATCAGTATCTGCATAACAAGTGCACTGGGGGACACGGAGTCAGCACTTATAGTGGCCTCAGTGTGTGTTCATTTCACACCAGGGACGAAGAGTAACACAAGAAATGCAAGTATGCCAGCAGCTATTTTTTTTAACATAAATAAATAAAATTAACAAAAATGTTAATACTATCGACACTGCACAGAGCAAAACAATGTGTGTTTTACAATTGTAAAAAAAAAAAATAAAAAAAATAAAAAAAAAAAAAAATGCGATGAGCAAATGTATTCACATCCTGACAATTACAATTTAGTGCATCTTTCCACTTTGATGAAACGGAGACGATGCTTTCTGTAGTCCAAGGTCCAGGCACTTCTTCTAACCACTGGTCTGCCAGGATTCCTTCAACCTCTTCAGATCTCCTGGTTCTTGCCTTTGAACTGCTCTCATGAGTCAGAACGTCTTTTGAAAATGAAGGCTGGAAAGTGTGATCGCCAGCTCAGAACAACGCCTTTTCTTTTCTCTTAGCACAAAACCTTGGACCTGGACACACGCTGTGGATCATTATCAAGCTTCTGAGCGCGTGGATCAAATGTCCTTTACGAGTTTGGATCAATCGTTTCCCCAGTTTAAAAAAAAGAAAACAGAAAAAGCAGCAGAAGGAGAAACAGCCCTAAAGAGAAACAGAACTGCTGTACTTCAGGGAAGAGAGGCTGCTCTTCACAACTTGACCTTAACGTCCCACACCAAACATAGCGTCAAAGAGAATGTCCACTTTTGTTTCGTCTGACCAAAGAACGTGGACACCAGTGTCATTAAGATAACAAATCTGCAGCGCTTCTTTCAGAAAAGCCTTCTTTCTTCCTTCCATATGTGCAACGGTTACCGCGTGGCTGGTATCGACGGCCCCTCGAATGGCTGCTTTTTGAGACGTCTTCCTCCTCGGTGATGTCATACTTCCTTGAAGAAGCAGCCTACACACGGCAGGTTGGACTTTGCCTTCCCATTCACCTCTCCCACTGCGCTCTGGGCCTTCAATCATCCCGGCTCGGGAACAATGCGTTCAGCAGCCTCTTGAGAATGGACGTTGCAGGCAGAAATTTGGCAGGCTCAGCTTCACGGTAATAATCTTATATCCTATATTGTCTAGGTCAAAGATCCCAACATTAGGTGAACTTTCTTGATTAGGGCGATGACAAAGAATGCTTCAGGTGAACTTCTTTCTTGCAAAAGCATTCCAAGTCTGAGGTTAACACAGGTGGCGGACTCTTCTACGAGCTTCAACATGCTTCATTTAACTTTGAGAGAAAGTAAACTTAATGGCAAACTATATCTGCAGGGCTTTCTTCTTATACAATTACAAGGTATGAATAAATGTGTTATTTTAAAAAATACAAAAACCTTGAAGCCTCATTACTCCTAAAATACATATATAGCACCATGCAATGTCGGTAGCATTAAAACTGTACACATTCTCATCACATATTCCACCGCTTAAGCACTTGCATTTCTTCTCTTAAATTATGTTTCATGTTTTATTCCCATTTTACACCAGGATCTCACATACACCGAGACCGTTAACGCTTACAGTAGTAACAAGCCCCTTTGTGGCTTAACTGTTCATTAAAATCAAGACTTTAAAGGATGGGCAGTCCACTCCCTGTTGCATCGTTTCAATTCTCAATACCGTTAGAAGCAGAGGTCAAATATTTGCAATCGCTTGAATCCAACGCTCATTTCGTAGCTTTCATCTGAATACCTGCCCCTCAAATGGACAAAATACATAACCAAACAAAATAAAATATGCGGATACATATTTTTAAAGCCAGCTTCAATTTTCGAGCAGTAAGGTTAATATCTGTATTCTTGTCAAAACCCGACTTGAACCTTGCTAAGAAAATGCCCAAAATAAAAGTAAATAAACAATGGAAAGGAAGTTAAAAGAACAGAAGAGAATGTGTGTTTACTCTTTGGAGCCTTGCCCTTCCTGGGGGGTTTCCCTGGCCCCCGCCCCCCTGGCCCCGGCGCGGTGCAGAGAGAGGCGGCCGGAGCGCTCCTCAACACGGCCCAGCTCTGCAGCTGCACACACTGTGGAGTCAAGAGAGACATGAGTGAGAGAGAGACACACACACACTCACACACACACACACACACACTCACACACACACACTCACGCACGCACACGCACGCACACACACACACTCACTCACACACAGAGACACACACACATCTTGTAAGTCGCTCTGGATAAGAGCGTCTGCTAAATGCTTAAAATGTAATGTAAATGTACACACACACACTCACACTCACACTCACACACTGTGGAGTCAAGAGAGACATGAGTGAGAGAGAGAGAGAGAGAGAGAGAGAGAGAGAGAGAGAGAGAGAGAGAGAGAGAGAGAGAGACACGGACACACACACACACACACACTCACACACACTCACACACACACACACACACACACACACACACACACACACACACACACACACACACACACAAAATGTGTGGTTCACACACACACACACGTACAATCCCCACTGGGGCAGAACTTTGATGCTGTAAATCGATAAAAGCTGTCAGTTATCTATTTGCAGCCAACTATTTAGCTAACGTTAGCTACCAAATAATACATATTAACCCATGATGTCGCTGGAAATAATGCTGCATTGTGAACAAAACCACGAATCTGACGCTACTATACAAAGACAAAAATGAATGTGTTATAAATGAATATGTATCTTCCTTTGCCATAGAACGACAGCTAGTTATCTTGCAACGTCCTAGCTAGCCAGGAGCTAACGTAGAATAGTTGAACTCCGGGGTTAATTTGGGTAATGCAATTAAAAAACAAAGAAACAAACAATTTTTTTAAACACATTTTATAAAAGCAGACATGAAATGTGGACAACGTGGGCAGAGCATCATGATATGATACGGCAGGCATTCACAAATAAGGATTTTCAGTTTTACCTTGAGAGACCCAACTCGTCCTATGCGGAGTAAGGAGGCCGCCATCTTTGTGCTCTTAATATTTTTGTCCCCACGGAAACACTGAAACTTGTAGCTGCGCAGATTCCCTCTATTTCACTGCAAAACAATAACAGCGGCAATTAAAAACGATACAAGTATTTTCAGCACATGTTTAAGAGGTAGGGGCAGTTTTTTTGTTTGTTTTTTTACAAACTGATTTCCAGTTTTAAAGCTAGTATATCATATACATTAACCTCTTGTACAAATACAGCAACACTGTGTTATTTTAACAAAAGCCTGTTCATGTTCAAGTTCAACTTTATATATGTGTCAAACACAATGAAGTTCTTGTGCTCTGTCTCTCTCTGTCTTGAACAAACAGTACACACCATCCCAAAAACGTCCCAAAGCCTACATATACTATGTACACAATACACAATATACAGTACGCAATACACCATATTACAGTTCGCAATTACACTTACATTATATATGATATCTTAATATAATGATATGTTAGATAATCCTGTTTTATGTTATCAACGTCACAAAAAAATGTCACGCATTTTTATGAAAGTTCAACTGGGGTAAGAAGCTACCAATCACAGCTAGCTGTATTCCACCTTTTGTTTCTTAACTGGGTAGAATGTCATGCACGTAAACGCAATGCAATACAATACAATACAATACAATACAATACAATACAATACAATACAATACAATACAATTCTGACTCAATCTTCCCTGCGTTTACTCCGAAAGTTACCATTTCTGAAGGCGAGCTCCAATGTATCGTTGAACATGTTCCCTTAACAGGTCATGCATCCAAGTATGTGACAGTACCGGTATAGCTGCTAATGTGTTGACTTGCGCTTCAATATAAATTAAGGCGTGTACAGCCCACTAATATGCATTTAAGAAAAACATAAACGTTAGTGCCCCGCCCCGCTACTAAATTCTTCGCTGGGAAAATATTTCCCACGCAGAAATGCGGCCCCGCCCCCGCGGCGTGACGTCAGGCCCGTACAAAGGTGCGTCATGGGCGTGGCTTCAAACCTTGTCCACGTGGATTAACTAGCCAACCGAATCTTCAGATAATGTATACAAACTCTACTGCACATTATGCAATTATCAAACGTTACTTTATATTTTAGAAGTGAAAACGTTTTTTGTTCTGATAAAGAGCAAGTTCATTAATGCATTTAATTCCTGTGAAGAACAATTAGACTTGATCAGTCATTTCAAACTTTCCAAGCTCACAGCACACCTTGTGAACAAATAAATCTTGTGTGACCTCAAATACAGAATTAATAAAATATTGAATACTGAAAATGTCTGGATGCACACCAGCCAGTTTCATAGGTGGGAATGTATATGCATTTTTAACATGGTGACCCACCTGGTCACCAGGGGAAAGATCGGAAGATCGCAAGTGATTCCGCGGTCCTGACCGATTGGGGAAGGTCATTCCACCAGCGTGGGGTCAGGACAGAGAAGCCACCATTCACGTCCACTCTCGAGTCTCAGACGTCTTCACCCGCTGTTCAAATGGCACTTTGAAGTAGCATTATGAAGCAGTCCATTTAATAGATGCAGTAGATCTTTTGGGAAGGCTACACTTTATGGGGTCTAAAACAACACTCTGGAGTACAATCCATTGAATGCTAGAGGTGCAAAGCAGGTGCTTATGGGAGGTGTAGTCATAGGAGGTGTATGTAGTCCAGAGCAGTGGTGGACGAAGTACACAAACCCTTTACTTGAGTAAAAGTACAGATACCCTGATGAAATATTACTCCAAATATTTTACTGGTCCTACATTTAAGCCCACTTGCCTTTGAAATGTAGGGGAGTGAAAGTAAAAACAAAAGTAAAAATGTAAATACTTAAGTAAGCACTGATACTTGAAAAATGTACTTAAGTACAGTAATAAGTCAAAAGTAAAGTAAATGTACTTCGTTAGTGTCCACCACTGGTCCAGAGCAAGTCTATGTACTTCACAAGCTAGAGGCTGAAATTGTCCCAGTCCAACCCACCATAGCTCCAAAATAATGACTCTCTCTATCAAAGCTCCAGTATTTCAGAAACAAGTATTCCGGCAGGGATGTGTGCTATTCACACATTACATGCTGCCTTGCACACTGGTTATGAACTATCAAAATTCATTTGTTAGCACAGAACAAATGACTTACATTATACTGTATGTGCCATGGCAGTGTAAACTAGCAAGCCATCAATTAACAATCACATTACACAATGACACAATTGAGCAGGATGTTAATCAAAGTATTAACTTTTTTGTGTGTGGCTTAATTTGGCAACTTTTAGTTTGCAGTTCTATAAGCTTGCACTTAAGGTGTGCATTTCATATTTATTATGAATTTGACAATAATAACAATGCTTTACTGGGGATTTCCGTGTGTGTGTGTGTGTGTCCTCATATCTGCATGCTTTGGCCAAAGAGGATTCAGACAGGACAAGAGAACTCTGACGCTGTATCCCCAAATTTCATTTATTCAACATCTTACACTGAACACCACTGACATGGGAGAAGAAAATAGAATAACCGAGACCCCAAAAAAACACTGATATTGATGCTCTTCACTTAGGGGCGGCTTCGTCCAACTTGGGCTCTGAAACACAAAAGAAAAAGTGGCGTGGCATGTTAACACTGAAGGTGCACCTCGCCAGATCTGTGACATACATATCATGTTATACATAAAGGACTTTGATACAGGCAGAATAAGCCCACCAACTACACTTAATAAAATCAGAGACCTGGCTGTGCGTCTCCACTTCAAACAAATCCAGGTGCTGCACTTCAGCTTCATTCCAAGATGGTAAGAGTTTCAGAAAGAAACCAGCGAGCAGCACACACACACCAGACTTCAGTTCTCTTAAGACACGACTTACAGCGCAGGTAGATGTTGATGCTTTTTGACTTCAAGTATTCCCTGGTGCAGCAGGGAGTTTTTACTGAATTCACACTTTTTCTACAAGCCAGTGTGATGCCCAGAAGTATAAATAATACCGTATCCATCAGAGAAACATTCTAGAAATGATGGCAGTGGCAGTGTAGTGTAATGGTTAGGGAACTGGGCTTATAACCGAAAGGTTGCAGGCCCAGTTGAACCCCTGAACAAGGTACTTAACCTGAATTGCTTCAGTAAAATGTCCAGCTGTATAAATGGATTGTATGTAAATAAATGTAAACTGTGTAAGTCGCTCTGGATAAGAACGTCTGCTAAATGCCTGTACTGTAATGATGGGAGGAGGAGCTACCATGTGTTGTCAATCATGAACTTCTGAATGAATCATTAGGCTTTAGAGTGCCAACTCTGACAAAAAATAGTGATTGGTTCAAATCGGTGAGTCTGACATAACGGCACATAGCATCTCCCCACACATGACTGAGTTCATAAAGCAGGTTTGGCAGAAATGTTCAGCTGCTGGAGATGCACCCACTCACCGGTGAAGGTGAATTCTGGGAACTTGGTGAGGTCACCACCACCGTACAGCCTCTGGAGTTTGGTCACCTCCTCAGACACGTTCTTCTGGTACTCTGGGCCTGCATCCACCAGCCCTCCTGTAGCTCTGTAGAGGAAGGGTACCTTAAAGCTCCGGCCATTTTACTCATCGTCATCACCACTGCTTACATGTTTAATACTGCATTCTGTAATATGTTTCTATGTTGAATTTATTATTATTATTTTTAATTCCTGAACTTTTCCTTCCCGGTGTTACAGGTACAGTGTGCAGCTGCCAACAATGTCTATTACTACACTGATCTCTTGCACGGACTATGATTGATCTTACCATGTATTAATACACATCTTGTAAGTCGCTCTGGATAAGAGCGTCTGCCAAATGCTTAAAATGTAAATGTAATGTAAGCCCCAACAGCCAACGATAAAACCATAATACCCATTGTCTGGTTCACGTTCATGTGGATTTCTGTACAGCGTTCAAACAGTAAAATGAGTTTCAGATCCTGTACTGTTTAAGGCCATGACTGGTGCTTTGAATGGGGGGGGCAGACGGGGAAAACAAACTCCCAAAACATTCTTTGATGTGACTACAACGAGACAGCCATTAGTGTTACACCAAAGTGTGTGTGTGTATGTGTAAGTGTGTGTGTGTGTGTGTGTGGGAGGGTATGAGTGACAGAGAGAGGAAGGGGGAATAAAAGGCGGCCCAACTCACTTGCTCTTGGCGGCGTACTCGCGGATCTTATCCAGGAAGAGCTTCTGTATGGGGTCCAGGTCAGCTGTGGCAGAGGAGACAAAGTCACTGTCTGCTCGTTCTGCAGCTTCAGGGCCATGCATCGGTGTGAGAGCGGGAACTCTCCCCCGTGTGTGTGTGTGTGTGTGTGTGTGTGTGTGTGTAAATACAAATATATACAACATCCAATTACTCCATTTACTGAAAACTAATTTCACAAAAAAACACACGACCCGGGAGAGGAACAGTAGGTTTATATACACAGGGTACGAGACCGGAGGACTTGGGTGAGTAGAGTACGGAGGTCATACAGCAGTGAACGTGCTTTTCTAGGCATTCCACAAAGAACACTGGGAAAGAGAGTGTTCAGCTCACAGCACCGTTGAGTGCCGAGCTTCGGTTTCCCTGCCTTCTGCACGCCGAGGCGTTTAAATAAAAACAATGACTCCATTACCCAGACACATTTAAAACTAGCCCACCCCCAAAGACCTCCGCATTCCACACGCGTAACTCTCAAACCAAATCCAGGGCATCGTTCTCCCCGAGGAAAAGACATTTCAGTCGTCATCTCGCCAGATGCAAGGTACTCCAACGACACCGTGAATTGCAGGTGGCTGACTTCATGCAACTCCCAGGTGGAGGAGGGGATGCAGGAGAGAGAGAGAGAGAGAGGAGAGGAGAGGAGGAGAGGAGAGAGCGTGTGTGTGAAAGAGAGGAGTTAAGGCTTCCATTGAAGACCTGTCCATAGATCGATCACTCCCAGCAGCTTCTCCACAAACTGGGGGCAGCAGATGGGGGAAGAGACCCACTGCAGCTCCGGGCTCCAACCATAACCTTAGCATTTAACCTTTCAAGACCTTTAGCACACGTGGGCTTGTTACACAGAATTATTATACCATCATTAAAAAAAAAGTTTAAAAAATATATAAAATTCTCCAAAAAACACTGGGAGTGAAGATATGCAAGATTTTTCATCCCAAATGGAACCCGTCTCCAAGATTACATCAGTGGCAGTTAAAAATGGAGGCAGGTTTACTACGGTAGTTTAGTATTGGAAACATGCAATTTCCAATACAGAGAGAAAGAGAGAGAGAGAGTGGAAAAAAGGCTTTGAAAAAGCTTGTAATACTTTCCACAATTTACCCTGACCTTGTAAGGGCAAAAAAGGGTAAAAAGGAGAGAGAGAGAGAGAGAAAAAGAAGAAAGAAACAGGTAAAGACAACGGAAATCAAATAGAAACCCTAGTGACCAGAGCAGGTGAAAGTGGATGCAAAAAAACGAACAAAAAAACGAACAAAAAAACAAGACAGAGAGGAGTGAGTGTGAAGGGTAGCAGACGTGCAGGCATGTGAATCACAGGAGGATTGTCAGGGCAGGAAATGAGGACAGTGTTGCCACGGTACCGATGGATGGGGGTGCGGGGAGGCAAGCGTGCGGTTGCCATGGTACCGATGGATGGGGGGGGGTTTGGGGGCGAGCGTGCGGTTGTTGTCACATGATCCAGCAGTGCAACTGGAGTGAGTGGGAGTCACAAAAAGCAGATGCAAACAAGCAGGTCCCTCTGGAGTGCGTGTGTGTGGCTGGAGCCCTGACTGCAGTGTTGGGGAGCTCTGAAGCGCAGGGCCTTTAAAGCTACAGGAAAATGTGTTGTGCAGAACAACAAATAAGCTATGGGAAAAGTAAATGCATAAAGAAATGAAATGCATTGCACCTGTGATCTGAAAACTCTAACTCTCAGAGAAGGTGTGACAGGGGATGGAGAACATGGCTTTGTGTGGGCCGCGGGGTCCCACAGGGGGAGAGAGGGGGTGAAGGTGTGGTGTGTACCCTCAGGCGACTCCACAGCTTCGGGGGCGGCCTCGGCAGGAAGCTCCTCTCCTGCAGCTTCAGCTACAACAGGAGCCACGTCTACCAGCTCCTCGGAGCTCACAGCAGTCGCAGCCACCACAGCTTCAGCTACAATTTCAGCGGCTGTTTCCACGGCAACTTCTGGGGCTGTTTCCACGGCAACCTCTGGAGCTGCTTCCACGGCAACCTCTGGGGCCGCTTCCACGGCAACCTCTGGGGCCGCTTCCACGGCAACCTCTGGGGCCGCTTCAGGGGCTGTTTCCACGGCAACTTCTGGAGTCGCTTCCACGGCAACCTCTGGGGCTGTTTCCACAGCAACCTCTGGAGCCGCTTCAGCTACAATTTCAGGGGCTGTTTCCACGGCAACCTCTGGGGCTGTTTCCACGGCAACCTCTGGGGCTGTTTCCACGGCAACCTCTGGGGCTGTTTCCACGGCAACCTCTGGGGCCGCTTCAGCTACAATTTCTGGGGCTGTTTCCACGGCAACCTCTGGGGCCGCTTCCACGGCAACCTCTGGGGCCGCTTCACGGCAACCTCTGGGGCTGTTTCCACGGCAACCTCTGGGGCTGTTTCCACGGCAACCTCTGGGGCCGCCGCAACAACCTCTGGAGCTGTTTCCACTGCAACCTGTGGGACTGTTTCAACAACTTCCGGGGCTGTTTCCACGGCAACCTCTGGAGCTGTTTCCACAGCAACTGCCGGGGCTGTTTCCACGGCAACTTCTGGAGCTGTTTCCACGGCAACCTGTGGAGCTGTTTCCACGGCAACTTCCGGGGCTGTTTCCACGGCAACTTCTGGAGCTGCTTCCACGGCAACTGCCGGGGCTGTTTCCACGGCAACTTCTGGAGCTGTTTCCACGGCAACTGCCGGGGCTGTTTCCACGGCAACTTCCAGGGCAGGTTGAGCAGAGACGATGGGGTCAGCGATGGGCACAGCAGAGTCGGCAACAGCAGGAGCCGTGTCAACTATGGGGACGGCGGTGTCAGCGGTGACCTCGGCCACAGCAGGGGCTTCAGCAGCGACTGCCTCGGCCGCGGGGGGCGGGGCTTCAGCAGCAACTGCCTCGGCTGCAGGGGGCGGGGCTTCAGCAGCAACTGCCTCGGCCGCGGGGGGCGGGGCTTCAGCAGCGACTGCCTCGGCCGCGGGGGCGGGGCTTCAGCGACACTGCCAGCAGCAGCCGCAGCTACCACCTCAGCGTCCTTCTTGGGAAACTCCACATATGTCCGGTGTTGCGTGAGCTTTTCTATATCGAAGTAGGTTTTGGCCTTGGGCTTTTCTAAGGCGGGGGTAGGGGGGGTGGGGGTAGGGGGCAAGCAGATGAGATTTATTCATTTAAATAACGTAGTTCATTCAAAATGATTAAACCGCAGTCGTTACGGTTCGTCCACCAAAATGACAACTACCCATACCACAGGACAGACAACTCACCCGTCGGCTCAGGCACAAAATGGCTCCGCTCAAGAGCCATGGAGCTGCTTTACCGCTGGCAGAGCGCTGGAGCTACCTTCACTTGATAACAGGAAGACATGCCGCTGCAAAAGGTACTGTTGCGATACGGTAGGGTATGTGCAAATATAAGCATTACTCAAAGCACAGTGTCACCCTCAAAACCAGACCATATAGCTTTTATCGATAGCTCTGCGGTGGTTAATACAGACCCTACATCAGGTGCGTGAGACTCCGGTCCAGGATGGCCCCTGTGTCTGCTGGTTTTTGGTGTGTTTAGTTTCCCCCCCCCCCTGTTTTTCTCCCAATTTAGTGACCAGTTACACACTGCGTTTATTTCGATTTGCCCTCCCCACACAAACTCACCGCCCGTCTCTACGGGGCAAGCCAATTCCCCGAGGCCGGCGATCCCCACCTCCTGCAATATGGAACTCGCCCACCTACTTTCTAGAGACACCCTTCATGCTACCCCCCCCCCCTCCCCCTGGGGCGGACAGCCAAACGCCACCCCGCACTGGGGCTCCCCACCAGGGCCGGTCTGGCGCAGTCGGGTTTCGAACCGCGGCTGTAATAGGCAGCTCACACTCGAGCGAGTGCGTTAGACCGCTACGCTATCGAAGTCCCCTTAAGAGCTTAATTTAAGTCACACATTGGCTAAAGAGTCCACACATCTGGTTTCCAAGGTGTAAACTGGCTGCTGGCTGTAAGGAAACCACAAAAACCCGCAGCCCTCCAGGGTATGAGTTTAACACCCCTGCACTAAATAAACGCTGGGGAGTCAAAGGCTTGTGCCTACAATATGCCCGTGTGTAGGCTCAATTTTCATGTCAAAATGAGAATTCATACAGCATCTTAAAACTTACTCAGCATTTCAGCTTTGACAGAGAAGTACTGTTACAATAACCAGGGCATGTACTCACATTGGTTTTATTTAATTGTACTCATTGACCGATGCCCGTAGTAATTACAAGGCTAACAGGGAAAGATGCCTTAAAACATCTCAGCAGAAACAAGTACAGGTCAGCTACCAGAAGACTGAGTGTACTGGAGTAAATGCATTACTAAAAATATACACAAAAATGTACCATTTGAAATAATGTACACTTTTATTGGATTAACCGTAGGTGGTCAACAACTGCACAGAAGTATAGTGTTTATCAGGGGCTTACAAGGGCTGCTGCTCCTTCAAAGGCAGCTCAAATGTTAATGATTAAATAAACACAGGTTAGGGTTCTGTGCTGACATCGAACAGCTCAAGATGGCAGGTAAAAACACCTGGACAAAAAAACGGCCGCAGAAATATCCAGACAACGGACAACAAACCGGCCTGTGCTCTGCGATGATCTGTTTTGTATGAAAGATTTCCATAACTATGGACTCCACAGACAGCCGTAACTAGGTGGTCTCCTGGACTGACAACCAAACAAATGCTAGCGGTGGCTTCAACTTTGATCAATTCTGTATATTTTTTATTTCAGTTTTAATCATTATTATACGACGCAGGCCTGCAGTGACTTAACTATTCCGCTGGCAGCTCAAACTCACTTCTCATTTCAACCTCATCATCTGCCCTCACACCTCTAATTCAGCCACTATCCACACCTGGCCACACAGACATCAAACCAATTAACACTTAGCAGGACACTTCATACACTGACTTTATGCAGCACATCTAAAAGAACTAGCCAGCCATGAACACAACCGAATGAATTAATGAACGACCATTGGACTTACACTGAGTTCCCTGGAAGAAAAGTGCTAAGTAGGGGCAACTGCACACCAGATACAGTGGAGGATTGAAAACTGCTTGGAAAAACCCCCAACAAAAAAAAAAAAAAAAAAAAAACCTTGAAAATTGAGGCTGCATTTTAACCTAGCAACCATAAACCTTGTTAGCAAACTGCCACCAACACTGGCAGAGCCATGGCAGTATCGGTCTTGTTTGGACAGAAGGTAGCAGCCATAGCAAATCTAGATCTAGGCTAAATGTTTTAGCCAGTCTGCAAAACAATTGCATGACTGAAGCCAAAATCTGACCACTTTTGGGAACATCTAAAGAACCCAAATCATATACTTATATGGCCACAAAAAAGGCCTTATTTTTTGACAGATGGACAATTTTAGCTATCCCAATCATTTGGCGTTTAACGCTAAGTGGAACACACAAACCTTATTGGTGGCACCACTGAGGTGTAGACTGGTTTAAACCAATGAGAACTGGGCTTTGTGGTGTAGACAGGCTTGGACCAATGAGAACTGGGCTTTTAGTGTCCAACCATCAGTTACCAATTCGTGCCTTGCTACACAAGGAACAGAATGTCCGCTATCAAGTAGCGTAGCAGTTTTGCTGAGAATGCTCCGACAATTTGTACCAGTTTTTAAAAATACTTTTAACTTAACTAAGTTGGACAAATGGAATAAAGGACAAAATTGTACACCACTTTAATTGCAACTTCACATATGAATTTTAAAAGACATTAAAGACACACTTACATTATGAATTTAAAAACCACACCCAATATAAAGCTAAATGTTTCACTTGTAAAAGAAAATAGTATGGTGGATGACATCGACGCCCAGATGAAGAATGTTGTATTTAAAATTCTTGGGGAAGAAAAAATCATTGAGTAGAAAACATTCCATCCTTTAGTAGATAAGCACCAATTGCACCACCTGAAATGTGAAAGACTGAACAAATAGTGATACCAGCAAAAAACACCAAATACTCTTAATGGGCTACATATTTTGTGGGGAAAAAGCACCAAAGAACATTCCAAAATGGTTGCCAATTTTAGAACGATGTCTCCAAATTTCCATCCGACCAAATTCTGAATATATTGGTGGGTGAATTTCGATTGTCAGGACAATAGTTCTCTGGAAGCTGGAAATTATGTGTTCAGTAAAATGTGCCAACATTGTTATTAATTTGACTGAAGTCCTAAAGTTCCTCTAATCTTCCACACCCCTCCACCCGGAAAATAAGTTAATGTGCACTACACTTGGTTTGTGGGTTTCAAGCATTCGATGCAGGTTCGATGAGGCAGTGGTGCGATGAGCAGGTTGGTGAGGCGTTAAGCTGGTCATCATCCTTCCAGAGTCAATGGTTCGAAACTTGACAGGCTTCCATTGCCACTTTCCAGGATTCAGAAGGGGGGTAATTTCCTCGGTGAGCCTACAGCTAGTCTGGTCTTCAGAGATGCAGACTTTCACCTTCAGACGTATCTGTTGATGGGAATTGTATGAATACTACAACGTCTCTTCTACTTGTTCGGGGTCATCATGGCTCTTGATACGGGTGTGCCCAATTACAATCAGTTTTGGCTTCTCTGGGGGCAGCAGCTACTTCAAGGAGAATTTCAGCTGCGACTTCCAGCATCTCACCCTCAGTGGAGGAGACGGCCTGTTCAGAGACGGGAGCCAGAGGCGGGGGCGACGGTTAGGCCTTGACGGTATTCGCAGCTGTGGATCCTGATTGGCTGGTCACTCACATTCCCACGTTTGGCTGTGGGGGTTAGGGGCACATGCTCAGTCCAGTCTTCAACACAGGGCCTCTCAAGTCTTCCCATTGTATCTGGAACCGGTGTGTGGAACAGCAGAATGGGAGGCGGTGGCATCTGTACGGGACACATCTTCAAAGACCTCAGCGCCCCCTATCCCACAAGATGTATCCCCCATTCTTGTCATCCACTCAAACCTGAATTAAGGACGGCCGCTTCAGTGTGTTCCAAACATGAATGTAGTCAGCGTATCACCTTGAATGCCGTCTTCATAATCAAAATTCACCCGTCTGAAATTCTTGGGAGGGGAGTTACAGTCTGTACACCATCTTCTTTTCCCTCTCTCTCTCGCTCTCTCTCTCTCTCTCTCTCTCTCTCTCTCTCTCTCTAAAAAAAAGTGGTTCTTCAAAGAGATGTTCCATGAAGTAAGTGACTAGGTGATCTTGATGTGATTATATTATTATTATTATTATTATTATTATTATTATAGCAACACAGAAGATTGCAAGGCTCCTCACCAGGCACTGTACTTTACCTTCAATCTAAAAATCACTCAAGTTCATCTCATGGTGGAATCTCTTGCTCAGGATTAAACCCTACACTTATGACAGAGACCTCCGGATGGTGAGGTATCCTCTTCCTCTGCACAGATTAATTTTCCTTCTTGAAATCCATCACTGCTTCATTTGTATACGTCTGTCTTCTTGAGCATCTTCGTTTGCTGGATTGGTAAATGTGTTCAGTTTCTGATGAGACACAATCGTCATGGTGTTTGGGTGGGGGGGGCAGGGGGCCGGGGTTGGGGTGTGTCATGACCCAACGGATCTCCTGATGTTTTCTGCCTGGTGTACTTGGTGGCACAGCAGGTTTCAGGCTCGTTTTTCAGGCCCGTGTGTCAGAGCGCTGCCGTCATGGCGGAAAGGAAACGCATCTTCTCCCGGCGGCCATCGTGGTGTCATCACTTGGAGAGATGCTGGACATCGGATTAGTGGAAATCTCAACACAGTAATACAAGGCGTATACAATACTCTCCAGGAAGACGTTTCAGGTCTTTAGAGAAAGTAGAAACCTATATAAAAAGTATACACGAACTTTGTCTCTTTAAAATTATCCTACTTTTTTTTTTTATTCACATTTTTTCCACCGCATAAGTAGCCCAAGTTGCTTGTATCACTATTTGTGCAATCTCCCTTTGAGAAGACTCATTTTCACAATAGGGACCTTTGATAAAAGAGCAAATCTGTTAAAAAAAAAGTGAAATGTTAAATATGTGAAATACGGTCCACAGCTTACTTATGCTGGTCTTTTTTGACGGTTTCTTGGGGGGGTCTCCAGACTTGGTGCACAGCAGCGCAGCAGGAGCTCTTCTCAAAGTGCTCCAGCTCTCCAGCTGCAGAGACTGAACAACAACAAGACCCCACAACCCCCCAAAAAAGATATATATTTACAAAAGTTTACCTGAGAATCGTCAATTATATTAACAAAATCCCTGGACGGTGATAAATGTATGTCAACTAAAGAGTTGGGAGTGAGGCGTCGCGACCTCCACAGCAGGTTGAACTAGCATACGCTACCAATCAAAACACTCCTGTGCTCTCCACGGTGAAACTCTCAAATGTATCTTCATTTTTGTGGACATGTCTACTTGTTTATGTATTGTATTAGGCTTAGGCATTCTTTTCTGCATTGATTGCTTTATTGCTACCTTTCAATTGTGGCTAACAGATTTACCTACAGGGTCCTAGTTTAACTATGTGGTTGCTCCTAGCACCCAGGAACTGTACTTCCCACTAGGGTGGCTTTCAGCTAAACTGTTCTTGACTACGGTTAACACTTTGTTGTACGTCGCTCTGGATAAGAGCGTCTGCCAAATGCCTATAATGTAATGTAATGTAATGGAATGACAGGCAACTTCGGGGCATTTTTTAGAACCACGGTTGTCACTTCGTTACTGATGCAGCACAAATAAAATTACGTATAGCAACTGATGGCAGAACAGATCCTAAAATCATAGCGAAGACCGACTTTAGCAGACATTGAAAATGTAAAACAAAATGCACAATTTAAAATCAATTATGTACATTTTTTGTTGCTGTGATGTTGCTGTTAAGTCATAAATACCGACTGTCAAATATACCAATGCATTTGAAACATGAGAAAGACATGTAAAAACAATTATATTATTAAGAAGGATTATTTTTCGTTTTGTTGCGCATAACTGACGTCTGATTTGACCTGTGCCCAGAGCCGCGTGTGTAAGTATAACCGAACTTCAGTTAGCACCGCGGATAGCTGGGTCGGCCCAAAGCGCCAAAGTCAGCCAGTTAGGAACGAGTGTAATGTAATTATAAACTAATAAAAGTGCACAGGTAATCGTGCAGGTTAAACTCGCAAAGTTAAGAAACATTAACATGGTTTGCGTGCGATCTGACGCTAGCGATCTGACGTTAGCCAACTTCATTGGTGAGCTAGCTAGATAACCAGCCCACTAATATTTCTACTGTATATTTAGACACCAATATTATATCCTCGTCATAAGTGCATTGTTAAACAACAAGTATAATTGCAAATAAGAATACTATCACAGATGACATTACGTTACCTTGAGAGAGCCAGCTCGACCTAAGCGCAGTAAGGAGGCCGCCATCTTGACGCTGTGAAAGTGGTCCGTACGGAAACACGGACTTAAGATTCTTCGGTCCGCCTCGCTTCGATCCCTGAATGAATGGAGGCATATAATCACTTCAAACTATTAATTAGTTAGAGTAGGTAATTTAAGCGCCTAATACATACAGTATTACTTAACTCAATGTTATATTGGCAGATGCATTCAAGTCACACAAGTTCGACAGAGTTTGCAGTTATTTTTATTCTGTCACCAGTGTAACAACAAAAAGCGTCCCGATAAAGAAAGAAACAAAGAACGCATTACTAGAAATTCTAGAAATGGTTTTTCAGACAAAACGTTAATCGAGACACGGGTCGCCACCGGAATGTGATACGAATAGAATATTTAACGCATCATTTAATGCGATTACTTAAATCAGGTGATCCACGATATTCTTAAAAACGCGGAAAAAAGCTGAACACAACACAGAGAGCAGATAGGCCACCCACTTGTTCGCTAACGTCAGACGTTTATTTTTCCACTTGTTAACTATACACCCTTTTCTCTCCACCTTGATAATGGGATTCTCAGGGACAACATGACATTGGGGGGGAAAGTCAACGTTACCGCGGAAGTTAGCACTTCGGCCGAGACTCAGTCACACTTCCGCGCGTCAGACTTGATTCGCAGCTGTAGAGGAAACACACGGCCGTTAAATTGTCGGCAGCCGAGACCGTGACACATGCGAAAATACAGCTATAAAAATGCAAAAAAAAATACGTTACCGTGATTAATGTCACCAACGCTGGCTCAGTGCCCTAGTGCAGGGCTGTCAGTTGCACGTCAGGTTATGTAACGTTACTGTGCACCTCACTCGCTCACTCACTCACTCACTCACTCACCGAGAGACACACGCCCCCCTCCCAGAAATCGCACTTACGTCTGTAACCCTGCCGATCAGGAGCTAAACGCAGTGCGAAAACGCACCGCACCAAAGCAGCTCTCGTGTTGTTTATCGATTTACTTTACACCAGTGTGTATCTTTCCATTGTTTATTTGTCCAATGCAGTGGTGGACACTAACGAAATACATTGACTTTACTTCTACTTATTACTGTAGGCCTAGTTAAGTAAACATCGAACAAAAAGTTCGGAAATTTGTGTTTGGTAGATTATTTCTCTGTTGTAACAATGCTTCTTGGCTATAAATTGATTGTATACCGTTGGAAAGCCTGTTTATTTCCCTTTTAAATGGTGCCCCATTTGTAAGGAACATGCATTTGTGGGATGAGCAGCACAGCTGAGTATGTGGGTTGCGCCCTTGAAAAAACAGCTTATTTGGCAAAAATTTCATGGGCGCACCATTTAAAAAGGAAATAAACAGGCTTTCCAACGGTACACAATTTATTGCCAAGAAGCAATTTTACAACAGATAAATAATCTACCAAACACACATTTCCGAACTTTTTGTTCGATGTTTATATTTTTCAATTATCTGTTGTTGCTTACTTAAGTATTTCCATTTTTACTTTCACTCCCTACATTTCAAAGGCAAATGGGGTTAAATGTAGGACTTTTTGCTTTTACTGGAGTAGTATTTTTTTAGGGTATCTGTACTTTTACTAAAAAGGGTTTGTGTACTTCTTCCACCATTGGTGTCCAATGTTCTTTTATACTGTAGAAGTGAGCTGACCTTTATTTGGCACCTTAATGAAATATGGATAAGAGGATGTGTATTCACCATACCCGTTAATGTTCGTTTTTAGACATGTTTATAATTACCTCTGAATGGAGTTGTTGTGACTAATTTGTCTCGACCAGGAGTTATACAGAGACATGTGTGTTTCAACTGTATCCCGTAGTTACAACCAAATATATATAAATATTTATTTAGATAAATAGATATTGTGTGACGGTCTGTGACCACATAGTTGGACATTATTTTTATAATCTATATCGCTATTGAGCGCTGAAGTAGCCTACTGATGGTATTGTATTGGTTGGTATAGCCTGTTACAAGGTTTTGTTTTAAAAACGTTTATATTTTATTCCATACACGCTACACGTTAGGCATAGGTGACGTTAGCATTTCATTTCATTTGAGGCATTTAGCAGACGCTCTTATCCAGAGCGACTTACAAGATGTGCATTAATACATGGTAGGAACAATCATAATTTGCGCAAGAGATCAGTGCAGTAATACAGCGATATACATCGTTGTAGGCAGCTGCATACCATACCTGTAACACTGGGAAGGAAAAGGTTAGTAATTTTATTTTATTTTATTTCTTAGCAATCTTTGCAATGGAAATGTACCTCCGTTACACGAACTTCGTTAATTAAATGGTATAATTCCTAATCTCTTGTCTTCCAAAGACCATTTTTACTCACGAGAGAAACTGACAAATAAATTCGCCACGGACAAATAATTTTGTCCCAGAAATTAGCTGCACCATTTCACTTAAATACACAGAGCAAATACGTGTTCTTTTGATGACGTATTAAACATGCGCCCGGATCTAGTCTCCATCGTAGATATAATATCTATGGTCTCGATCTCCACGTGAAAGCACTGAACCGCAGTTATGGCGTCTCTGGCAGTCTGTGGGGAGAGTTTGGCGTTATGCAGTGGCAAACATCTTATTGCCATTCACATCACACAAGATCGGTTTGTATAGAAGACACACTCAAGACTGATTTAGCTATCCTGTAACGTTTACAATGGTCTTATAAAATTAAAATGCCATGGCTGATGATGAGGATATTATATTTTGGTGTCCTGTTTAAGTTCATGGCATGTGCTGACAATGTGTTGTTGTTTTTTGCAATTTCATGTGTTCATTAGAGAGCCCTTTCTGTTCGACTGCAGTGAAGCGGAGCAGAAACCCAAGGAGAACGATAATAAAAGGTAGCTAAATTTCGTACTGGTTTCACCGTCTGTCAGCTGTAATCGTTTTCAGCCTGTATAGCTGTGGACGGGCTGTAAAAAAAACCGAAAATATAATGGTTTACAGCCTGTCCAAATATAATTTCGAACCTTCGTGTTGATCATCGGAGTTTTAAATACAGCATAATATAATATACGCCATTTAGCAGACGTTTTTATCCAAAACGACTTACAGTAGTGAATGTATACATTTTCAGTATATGTGGTCCCAGTGGGGATTGAACCCACAACCTAAGCGTTGCCAACGCTGTGCTCTACCAACTGAGCCACAGAGAACCACATGTATTGTATTGTAAAGATTAAAAGTGCAAACAGGTTAGCTAGCGCGGCTTTGTGTTTTTTCCCCCGAAGTGAAGACGGTGCTTCGGAGGAGAAGGGGAGCGACAGGATCCTAGCGTTCGCCTTCTCCCAGTCGGGCAGTCTCCTCGCGCTCACGGATGACAACAAACGCCTCGTCCTCTTCCGGACAGAGCCGTCCTGGGAATGCGTCAGCACCAGGTACTGTCATCTCCCGTACTGGGTGTGTTCCCCCCATTGCGTTCCGGGCAGTCGCCCGTTTGTTGACACAAACTGCGTCGGACCGAATCCGTCCTCGTCCGTGCAGGTGGGTGGTGCGCCGGTGCACATCCTTGCACTTCACCAGCACCGAGGACCAGGTTCTGGTGGCAGACAAGTCCGGCGATGTGTACTCCTTCTCCGTGTCGGAGCCGCAGAAACCAGGCGAGCTGAAACTGGGACATCTGTCCATGCTACTGGCCATGGTAGGAAACGTTTGTACATTACATTACATTACATTACAGCATTTAGCAGACGCTCTTATCCAGAGCAATTTACAGTTTACATTTCTTTACAATCCATTTATACATTCATACAATTCAGGTTAAGTACCTTGCTCAAGGGTACAACGGTTTAACAATATGTGATTAATAAATTATGTTTAGTTATAGAAGTCCCTAAACCTCCTGTGAATTCACAGAACCTTACCATTGTTTGCAACTGTTATTGAGTTAAAAAAAAAAATTTTGACAAATCCCAGTTCTTCCAGGTTTTTGAGCATTGTTGTGGGGACCAGTTCTTTTGGCAAAGCAGGTTGAGCATTGGCTTGAGAGGGCCACGTGCACCAGCCATCTTATCTCCCTTGGTCTGTTCTGGTAGAATTCCTAAAAGTGGATTAACAAAGTTAACTATCAAAGATTTTTTAAGATAAGTGGGGTCAGCAGAACAAGAGGCCACAGGTGGAAGTTAGTTACAGGCAAATTCCGCACAGATATTAGGAAGTTTCTCTTTACACAGAGAGTTGTCAATGCCTGGAACAGCTTGCCAGGTCAGGTAGTAGAAGAAACACTTGGGCTATTTACGTCCAGGCTAGATGCAGTACTAGATACTCTTTAGATTAGGACATGACGAGCCTAAATGGGCTGAATGGCCCGTTCTCATCATTATGTGTTCTTATGCTCTCTGTTCTGGTAGTTTTTCCGCCAACAGCCAGATCTCTCACCGCAGACATCTCTCCCGCCACAGGTCGTGAGCCCAGACGACAAGTATGTCATCACCGCCGACCGCGATGAGAAGATCCGCGTCAGCATCTTGAGGTCACCCCACAACATCCAGGCCTTCTGCCTGGGCCACTGCGAGTGAGTAGCCCCTCCCTTTACCGGCTGGCAGTGCGGTGTAATGGTCAGGGAGCTGGGCTTGTAACTCAGAGGTTGCAGGTTCAATTCCCAGGTGGGGCATTGCTGTTGTACCCTTGAGCTAAAGGTACTTTAACCTGAATTGCTTCAGTAAAAATATCCAGCTGTATAAATGGATTGTATGTAAAGAAATGTAAACTGTGTAAGTCGCTCTGGATAAGAGCGTCTGCTAAATGCCTAAAAATGTAATGTACTGCCAGTCCCAGGGTAGAGGCTGGTCAATGGTGCCACCAAAAATTTAATCAATAGGGGGTAGAAAAAATTGGGAGAAAATTCTGAAACAAAATGTAAGAAAAAAAAAAAAAAAGCAGGGCTGTTGGGTCGCTCATCCTGGTCCAGTTCTGCACTTCTGTGCGGAGTCGCCCATCTTGAAACCGTCTGGATAGGTCATGCGATCCACTGAGCTGATCCGCACGAGATGTGAGTCAGTGGGTCTGCAGAATCAATAGAAATGAGCTAGAGGAACATGACCACAGGCTCCCAGTGGAGTGGATGTGGCCGCAGGGTGGTATCGAACCCTGACTGAGCTAACGCTGGCAGCTGTGCAGAGAGCGGGCGTGGCTGGCTGTGGATCACACAGGGAGAGGGAGGGAGAGTGGGGTTTGTCTCATCGCCCACCAGCGACTCACCTGGGCGATCAGGCGCCTGTGTTCACAGCTGTGCGTGAAGAGTCATGCTCCTAGGCCAGGACAGTGTGAGCGTGAGCGTGCTTGTCTGCCCTCTCCCCAAACACCGGGACACTGTAGTGATGAGACGAGCCCAAAACAAAATGCAATTGCGCATTCCAAATTGTAAAAAATAAAAAATAAAATTGGGAATAAAATATATATATTTTTTTTTAAGAAAAGAAAGACAGCATTGACTATATGCCCCCTTCTAACAACTGCCCCCTGTCCCTGTCCCTGCCCCCCGATTTGTCCGTAGGTTCGTCAGCTGTCTGTCCATCCCTCTGGCACATCCACACTGGCTGCTCTCGGGGTCTGGGGTATGAATGTCCGAAACACAAGGGGAAGAGCGAGAGCTACTGCTCAGTGTAGTTGTGGAACAGACTGCTTTATCCAGGAGCTTGCAGGTTTGAATCCCAGCTGGGAGGCAGCAGTGGGGTGAAGCAGTTAAGAGACTGGGTTTGTAAACAAGAGGTTTGCGGGTTCAAACCCACACATGGCACATGTATCCCTGAGCTGAAGGTACTTAATTGCTTAAGTGTTGGTTAATGCTTCAGTAAATATCACACTATTTTAATTTAGTAGAAAAGCCCCATTGTGATTGACATCTATTTTCCAAGAGAGCAGTGTATAGAAAGACAATATTACAAATGAAACATAAGTTAAACAGTGACATTAAAGCAAAGCAAATCAAATGAAAAGTGTGCCTTCGTGTTGTAGACCGTGCCTGTGCCCCTTAAAGGAAATCCGTATAGTTTAGAAACAGCACACACTCACACACAAACACGTGCGCACACGCACACACAGTGTTTTAAAGACTAGTATAGTACACACACACACACACACACACACACACACACACAGTGTTTTAAAGACTAGTATAGTATTTTTGCCTCTTAACCCTAGACCTGTCTGTTGATGCGTCAGCTGGTATTCTCTCAGATTGTGGAAACATTTTAGGCTGGACTGGTACAGATTGGGGTGAAGGCTTTAGGCTGGACTGGTACAGATTGGACCCCAGTGAGGCAGAGCAGGATCTGGCTTGACCCTTGACCCTTGACCCTGGCGTGATGCTCATGTTGTCGTGGTAACGGGCAGGATGGGACAGTGAAGCTGTGGGAGTACGAGTCGGGACGCCGGCTGCAGAGCTGCGACCTGGAGGATCCGAGACCGACCCAGAGCCCAGACACGGACACAGACCAGGTGAGACCACACACTCACTCATATAGACCAGGTGAGACCACACTGCCACTCACACAGAGCAGGTGAGACCACACTGCCACTCACACAGAGCAGGTGAGACCACGCTGTCACTCACACAGAGCAGGTGAGACCACACTGTCACTCACACAGAGCAGGTGAGACCACGCTGTCACTCACACAGAGCAGGTGAGACCACACTGTCACTCACACAGACCAGGTGAGACCACACTGTCACTCACACAGACCAGGTGAGACCACGCTGTCACTCACACAGACCAGGTGACACCACGCTGTCACTCACACAGACCAGGTGAGACCACACTGTCACTCACACAGACCAGGTGAGACCACACTGTCACTCACACAGAGCAGGTGAGACCACGCTGTCACTCACACAGACCAGGTGAGACCACGCTGTCACTCACACAGACCAGGTGAGACCACGCTGTCACTCCCCTGGGGTGGACAGCCAAACGATCGGGGCTGACCACCAGGGCCGGTCTGGTAGAGACGGGTTTCAAAACCGCGTCCCTGACAGGCAGTGCACACACCGTATCGGACCAGCCAAGATACGGTGCGTTAGACCGCTACGCAACTCTTGATTTTAATGATTGAATGTAAACGGGCCACTGGGAGGTTCATTACTGACTCATGTTCCACACTCTCTCCCTCTCTCCCTCTCCCTCTCTCTCTCTCTCTCTCTCCTCTCTCTCTCTCTCTCTCTCTCTCTCTCTCTCTCTCTCTCTCTCTCTCTCTCTCTCTCTCTCTCTCTCTCTCTCCCTCTCTCTCTCTCCTCCCCTCTCCCTCCCTCTCTCCCTCCCTCTCTCTCTCTCTCTCTCTCTCTCTCTCTCTCTCCCTCTCTCCCTCTCTCCCTCTCTCCTCTCCCCCTCTCTCTCTCTCTCTCTCTCTCTCTCTCTCTCTCAGAGGTGTGCCGTGTGCAGGATTGCCGTGTCTCCAGATGGTCATCATGTGGCCGTGCTGCGTGAGAGGTCAGTGTCCCCCCCCCCCATAAACTCTGTCAGCACGTCTGGCTGCTCTCCGCTGAGTTACAGGGCAGTGGGGGCCCGGGGCCCGGGGGGCCTGCAGTGGTGTATATATGATGCTAATATTTCTGAGGGTAAATGTGGTGGAAATGAGGAATGATTTAACACGCCTATGAGCGGGTCCCTGGCAGAGTGTGTGTGAGTGTGTGTGTGTGTGTGTGCGCGCGTGTGAGCGCGCGTGTGTGTGTGTGAGTGTGTCTGTGTCTGTGTGTCTGTGTGTGTGTGAGAGCGTGTGCGTGTGTGTGTGTGAGCGTGTGTGTGTGTGTGTGTGTGTGTGTGTGTGTGTGTGTGTGTGTGTGTGTGTGTGCGTGTGTGTGTGTGTGTGTGTGTGTGTGTGTGTGTGTGTGTGTGTGTGCGTGTGTGTGTGTGAGCGTGTGTGTGTGTGTGTGTGTGTGTGTGTGTGTGTGTGTGTGTGTGTGGCAGTGTGTGTGTTGCGCTGTGTGTGTGTGTGTGTGTGTGTGTGTGTGTGCGTGTGTGTGTGTTCTCGCAGGGCAGCGTGTTAAATGGTGTGAGATGTTTGAGTGATTGTAAGCGTGCTGGGCTGGTCTCAGGCAGTGGGGTGATGTTGCGCTGGTCTCAGGCAGTGGGGTGATGTTGCGCTGGTCTCAGGCAGTGGGGTGATGTTGCGCTGGTCTCAGGCAGTGGGGTGATGTTGCGCTGGTCTCAGGCAGTGGGGTGATGTTGCGCTGGTCTCAGGCAGTGGGGTGATGTTGCGCTGGTCTCAGGCAGTGGGGTGATGTTGCGCTGTTTCAGGGCCCGCTCGGTGCAGATGTTTCGGCTGGAGAATGTTCCGGAAGCCCGGCTCACGCCCGCAGAGGGGCTGACCCTCCCTCACTGCGCCTGGGACCTGACCTTCGACCCCCGAGGCCGGCTCTGGGTCCTGCTGCAAAGCCAAGAGAGTCCCGTCCTGCTGTACTCACACACACGGGCCTGCTGGGAGGTACACACTCACTCTCACACACACACTCACTTACACACACACACACACTTACACACACACACACACACTCACACACACACACACACATTTACACACTCACACACACACACACACACACTTACACATTCTCACATTCTCACACACTCTCACACACACACACACACTCACACACACACTTGCACACACACACTCACTTACACACACTCACTTGCGCACACACGCACTCACTTACACACACGCTCGCACTTACAAGCTCTCTCACACACACACTCGCACTTACAAGCTCTCTCTCACACACACAAAACCCTGATACACATACACCCACGCCCTGCATTGTACACATTGTTATCTTAGTAACATAATGGCGTCTGCCTTTCCTCTCTCTCTCTCAGCTCTGTGCTGAAGACCTGGCGCTGGGGAGAGCACTGGAGGTTTTACAATCCCGCTGGGAAACAGTCAGAGGTGAGGAGTTACTGCTCTGTGTGTGTCTCCGTCTCTCTCTCTCTCTCTCTTTGTCTCTCTGTGTCTCTCTCTGTCTCTCTGTCTCTCCCCCTCCCTCCCTCTCTCTCTCTCTCTCTCTCTCTGTCTCTCTGTCTCTCCCCCTCCCTCTCTCTCTCTCTCTCTCTCTCTCTCTCTCTCTCTCTCTCTCTCTCTCTCTCTCTCTCTCTCTCTCTCTCTCTCTCTGGAGACGCCTCCTTTATGTGGCGATCAGGGATGGAACACTGGCAGGGAAAACATCTTTGCTGCACAGGACGTGCTGGCTCCAGCCGTTTACCCACAATCCAACGGGAGGCAGCCCTCCAAGGGTTGCACAGTAATACCTCACCTCACCATGGGGCCGTGTGTGTCAACACATTCTGATGCATTTGTTCAGCCAACGCTTAGCCTTTGTTAGAGAAGTGATTAGGGCTGTCAGAGCAAAGGGTTTTGTTTGTAAATGGATCTTAACTTTTTGGCTTTTTTGGACTGGATTGTTCGGTTTCTGGTTACCTGCTTGAATAGGACTGTCCCATTTAATGTCACCTTCGGAGTAATACGACCCTGTGTCTCTGTGTCTCTGTGTCTCTGTGTGTCTGTGTCTCTGTGTCTCTGTGTCTCTGTGTCTCTGTGTCTGTGTGTCTGTGTGTCTGTGTGTCTGTGTGTCTGTGTGTCTGTGTGTCTGTGTGTCTGTGTCTCTGTGTCTCTGTGTCTGTCTCTGTGACCTGTGGTGTGTGCATCGCCCCTCTGACAGACCCTGGCGTTGTGGAGAGTCGCTTCCAGCACCTGTACAAGGTGACCTTCGACAACATGGCGTCCTACCTGCAGAGGAAGCAGGAGAGGATCGAGAAGAGGCCGGGCCAGCTCCCACAATCCAACGGGGCCGGAAAGAGGGCCAAGAGGACAGGGAGGGTCGGGCCAGCGGGCCAGGCCACCAGCTGAGACCGGAGGGGGGGAGGGCATGGGCGGGGCAGTCTGGGGGGTGCTGTGCGTTTCACCGGAAATCTAAAATGGACACTTTAACGAGTTTAATGAGCAGAGAGCTGCGGAGGGAAAGGCCGTGGGAACAGAGGGGGAGGGGGCATGGTCGTCAGACATAGTTTGGGTTTTGTTTCCACCCCAAAACCATAAAGGTAAATGAGTTGTGGTGAGTTGTGAAATTATGTTTTACAGTGTTAAAAAAAGAAAAGGTTTTTAGGTTTGACTCTTTTTGTTATTGTAATAAATGTATTCCCTCTGTGGCTTGTTTGCGCCTGCGTTGGCTTATTGACATGTTTACGGCGGATCTGTAAGACACAAATAACATTCCAACATTGTCTTTCATCAGAGACGCGTTAATCCAAAAAGCCTGGAGTCTAGACAGGAATCGGGGTTAAAACTCGAGGTTCACAGCGTGCGTGCACACACCAGCTTCAGATCACACCAGCTTCAGATCACACGAGCAAAAATACAACTTGTTATTATTGTGTAGCGCTTACACGCGTAGTTAAATCCCTAAAATTGCGTCTCAGAATATTGCATGTTCCATTTTGCGGCACAGGAGGGTCCAGTCTTAACCCCACTAAACTTCATTTGATCCTGTTATGTTCTCACTGTGGTTTAGTGAAGGGCATCATGTCACGACAGGCCCAAGCATGTGACCTAATTCAGAGTTTACTGCATTACTCTATTTTTTTTATTCTCTCTCTCTCATCTCTTGTGGGAAAAATATATATATTTAAAATAAAACATCCTGCAACGTGAGCTGGCCTCCCACATACGCCCGCTTCCACTAAACCATCAGAACTCCCTCTCCTCTCTCAATCCTCCCTCCTCTCTCTCTCAATCCTCCCTCTCCTCTCTCTCTCAATCCTCCTTCTCTCCTCTCTCAATCCTCCTTCTCTCCTCTCTCAATCCTCCCTCTCCTCTCTCAATCCTCCCTCTCCTCTCTCTCTCAATCCTCCTTCTCCTCTCCTCTCTCAATCCTCCCTCTCCTCTCTCTCCTCTCTCAATCCTCCCCTCCTCTCTCAATCCTCCCTCTCCTCCCTCAATCTAATTTACATTCAGGCATCTGGTGAAAGTGATTCACAAGGTCATAACGGTGCACGCATCCAGCATCCAAGAAAACCCTTTTTTGGGGTGGGGGGTGTGGGGTGCTGACACGGTTAACTGCAATGGCACGGACCACCTGATGTGTGAACACGATGTTCTGACCACTCACCTGGCGTGTGAACACGATGTTCTGACCACTCACCTGGCGTGTGAACACGATGTTCTGACCACTCACCTGGCATGTGAACACGATGTTCTGACCACTCACAGTGACCGCGGGGGAAACGCTCTCCACTCTCCACTCCACACACACACACAGAGCCACACTGCAGGGGGGCATGCAGTACAGGGGACCATGACACTCACACACTTCTCACTTCAGCTGCAACACCACCTGATGAGAAAAAGGGTTGAGGTGTCGGGAATGTGGAGAACACTAACGGCCGGCGAGAGAGAAGACGCTA
>JAINUG010000300.1:577500-590000 GCA_029706075.1 Aldrovandia affinis | reverse complement strand
GGAGAGAGGAGAGAGAGAGAGAGAGAGAGAGAGAGAGAGAGAAAGAGAGAGAGACAGAGAGAGAGAGAGAGAGAGAGAGAGGGGAGGAGAGAGAGAGAGAGAGAGAGAGAGAGAGAGAGAGAGAGTGAGAGAGAGAGAGAGAGAGAGAAAGAGATGCACAAGAGAGAGCTTATGTGCCTAGGCATTGAATTGAATTGAATGAAATAGAATTTTAAATAAAGAGAGACACAAACAATTGGACTCAACCAACAACAAGAGCAGAACTATGGAGCATCTCCCATCAGGAAACAAACACAGGCAGGCAGAGTGAACACCAGTGCTATCTCGCCTCGCACAGACAGCAGATCGTGGCTGAGTACTCTACCACAGTGACGGAGAAAAAAGGGCATTGACAAGGTACAGACTCAGGGAGCCCAGTCTGGCCAATGAGAGCGGCGGGCTCGTGAGGGGAGGGCGAATCGAAAGAAATAGAGGGTACTATTGGCTACTAAATTGTGAGAAAAACAGAAAAAACTAAAAACATTGCTCATCCTCCTAGGGCAGGGGTCGGCAACCTGTAACACTCAAAGAGCCATTTGGACCCGGTTTCCACGGAAAAGTAAACACTGGGAGCCGCCAGTGGCGTAGCGTGGGGGGGGTGCAATGCGAAAAATACTTGCGCCCTCGGATTTTCGTGCGCGAGGAAATTTAGAACTACAAATAAAATACACTTCAATTGGATACTTATAATTTATTTTCCCAAGCCAAGCGGAGCCGCAGCATAAGGATGAAAGAGCCGCAGCATAAGGGTGAAAGAGCCGCATGCGGCTCCGGAGCCGCAGGTTGCCGACCCCTGTCCTAGGGGAACAATAAAGATGTCAGCAAAATATCCCGCAGCCCATCACAAGCAGCGGGACGGTGTGTAACAGGCTTTAGCCTGAGCACTATGTCTCAGGCCTTTACTAGAGGAATCAGCGTCGGGAGGTTATACTGCACATTATCTCATGACGTAGGCACACGGTGGTCTCCTCCGCCAGGGTTTCTCTCTCACACACTCAGACACGCCTCACAGAAAACAAGGGTCTGTAATAAGACAACCACAGCGTTACAGAAGCACCAGGTGTGAGTGTCCATCTGCTGACGGAAAATTACACACCAGAAAAAAATAATGGTGCTCTATATAATTAGGGCCTATATAGAACCTTGAGGTTATTTGAATAGTATTTTCAGTATCATATTTCAGTAAAGGTTCAATCATAAAATAATAGAACCCTTAAGGTTCTAAAAATGTTCAATCCTAGCTAAATATTTCAAACCCAGGCACGTGATTAGCTGACTGTTAACAGTTGGACAGTATGCAGGCCAAGCTTGCTAGCTCTAGTAATTATTAAATAATTAAACTCTCAAATAATTATTGTTATTTTATGTGTATTTAATGATGAGCTTACTTACATACCATCTTAGCATGTCCCTGTGAGAGTGTGTGTGTGTGTGTGCATGTGTGTGTGTGTGTGTGTGTGTGTGTGTGTACATAGTAACTTAACATTCACATTCACAAAATGTGTTTGTTTGTTTGTTTTTAACTACATTGATGAACTGCGTTAAATTGAGTGAACAAATATGTTATTTCAAATAAATATGATTTAAATTAATAAGTTAATGGTCTTCCCCTTGAGATTGTAGTTTTTCTTCAATACAGAATGTCACGCTTCATGTCTCTTCCTTAAATTACCTCCTTAACATTACGTAAAAATGTATATTTCTGTATTTTCCAAAACAAATTAAATTATAGAGTTATATTATATAATAAAATAATTTTTCAGGACTATGTTTAAAGAATGCTCTTGAACTCATTTTGGTTCTATGAAGAACTTTTCTTTCTAGAAAATGACACCATACATGGTTATATTTTGAACTGAAAGCAGTTCAATAGCATTCTTAAAATATATTTCATTAAAGTTCTACAAGTTCAACTGGTTCAATGACATTGTCTTTCAAAGAACCCCTAAAAATATAACCATTTAGGAACCTTTTTGAGGGCCATAATATAAACATTCCCTTTTAACCCTTTTTGGTTCCATATAGTACCATTTTTTTAACAGTGCAGAGTTACCTTACACATGAATGAAGAGTTTCAGTTACAGGGCAGCAGCAATGTACAGCAAACTTGTTCAGTCCTGCATATTTTCTCTGAGTGGGCAGGTTTCTGAAGATCTGCCTGAATTTTATTCCCCCTTTCTTTGGGCCAGACTATTTCAGAGGAATTTTTCCAGAACTCATTTATTGCAGACCTGTTTCTTCACATCATCACTATATGCCATCATCATCATCATCATCATCATCATCACCATCATCACCACCAACAGCATCATAACCATCATCACCATCACCATCACCATCACCATCATCATCATCATCATCACCATCATCACCATCATCATCATCACCAGCATCACCACCAACAGCATCATAACCATCATCACCATCACCATCACCATCACACGCTGTCGTCTGTGCCTCACCTTCATGACGGTCTCAAACATGGGGATGAGGACGAACTTGATGAAGCCGATCTGGGCGGTGGGTTTGGTGACCTTCTCTCTGTCCATGAAGGGGGCGACTGGGAGTCCCTCGGACCTCTCCCTGTCGCTCTGCGCATGACGGAGGAAGAGGAGAAGGGGAGAGGAAGAGTCAAACCCGGGAGGAACTCGGTATCCACGTGGAAACCCTCACCGTGCAGAGTGAGTGTGACAGCCAGACGCTCTGGCTCACCGCAGACGAGCTGCTCTACAGATCCTGCACGACTACAACTGTAAACGAGTTCTTGAGAAATACAAGATACCGTTAAAGAGTTTGACGCTGGCCACTGTGACCGGAGTTCGATTCCACCGGCCGCGAGCCGGCTCTGGCTGGGAGTGCCACTAGAGGACGACAAATGGCTGTCCGCCCCAGGGAGGCAGGGGGAGGGAAGCCGATATGAGCTCACTGCGTGTAGGAGTGGCTCTGGAGTCGATGGCTTGGCGAGTGCTGGCTCGGAGGAGGCAGTACATTGTCTTTGTCACTGCTGGTCTCAGGGCTACGGCAGCAAACTCACAATAGGAGGGGGGGATTGACATGAAAAAGAGAAGGTGTAATTGGGAAAGAATCTGAAACAAATTATTATTATTTTTATTTTTTTTAAGATACCGTTAGACACCAGTAAGATAAGTTCAGACACCAATAGGTTACTGTACAGGTGAGAGGCAGGTGAACGATCCTCACCTGCATGAAGTACTCTTCCAGCAGGCAGTCCACCCACGGCTCAGCCACCTCCATGGGCCGCACCTCGTTAGAGATGTCACAGCATTTAATCAGAACCATCTTCAGCTGGGGGGAGAGACAGCAGCGTCACTTCAGCAGCGCACACACAGAAACACAGTGCAACTTACACCCAGCAGAGCAACACAAAAAAATTATTGTTTCTGATTTTATCAAATTTTCTCCCAATTTAGTAGCCAATTACACCCTCTATTTTTCATGTCAGTCCCTCCCTTGTATTGTGAGTTTACTGCCGTAGCCCTGTGACTAGCAGTAACAAAGGTGATGTACTGCCTCCTCCGAGCCGGCACTCGCCAAGCCGTCCACCGTAACTCCGGTCTACTACAGAGCAACTCCTGTGCGCAGCGAACTTCCTGTCGGCTTCCCTCCCTCCTCCCTGGTGCGGACAGCCAATCGCCACCCTCGGTGGCACTCCCAGGCCAGAGCCGACTCTGGCATGGCCGGTGGGATCGAACCCTGGTCCCAGTGGCCAGCATCAAACGTTGTAACCGCTAGACCACCCTGGAGGCTGTGGTATTTCAATTTTGAGAGCGACCACCAATGAGGTGTTTTTATAGTAAATTAATAAAAAATGTAGGCTTGTGCTTTGCATGTGTACATCTCACATTCTCATTGCGGGCTGAGCCCCCCCTAAAGGGCAACTCCTAGAATCGCCCCTGGTGCAGAGGGCAACACAGTCAGAAGGGTCCAGTCGGCTGGTCTGCGTCCTAACAGAAGTGACACCTCGAGGGGGAAAACCCAGAGGCCCAGAGACCACAGCCCAGGGGCAGGGAGAGAGACCACAGCCTGGCTGCGGTGTGTGTGTGTGTGTGTGTGTGTGTGTGTGTGTGTGTGTGTGTGTGTGTGTGTGTGTGTGGGGCGGGGCAGGGTTAGGGTGTGTGTGAGGGAGAGGCAGGGAGAGAGTTCTCACACAGGTGGCGTGCTCCTCATTGGTGAAGTCGAAGCTGTCCACCTTCTGTCTGAAGGAGTCGAGGATCTCGCCGTGTCTGGCCATGTCTGTGGCCAGGATCAGAGTTATTGTTCCCTGGGACCCAAAAGGACAGGAAGAGAAGTCTGTTACTCACTCCCCATGGTGATGGGCCTGGAGCCCTAGTGGACACAGCGTGCATGTGCATGTACCGGACACAAACGCAGAAACGCACCACTGGGCAAACTCAAATGAAACGCCACACGCTTAGAACAAACACTAATTAAAGGGAATTGATTTAGCAGCTCATTCAAATGCACACACACACACACACACACACACACACACACACACACACACACACACACACACACACACACACACACACACACACACACATACACAGACACACACACACACACACATACACAGACATATATACACACACACACACACACACACACACACACTCACACACACCTGGCGTATCTGCTTGAAGGCCTCGGGGTCGAAGTTGGAGAAGATGTTGCAGTCTGGCTGGGAGAAGATCTGAAAGGCCACGGCGCAGTGATGGTTCTCCAGAGGAGAGATGTCGTTGTAGCGCACGGCCAGCTCTGTCCTCGCATTCACCTGGTACCTGAGAGAGAGAGAGAGAGGGAGAGAGAGGGAGAGGGAGAGAACAGCCGCCTCAGACAGACACACACAGACAGAGACACACACACAGACACACAGAGAGAGAGAGAGACACAGACACACACACACACACTCACAGACACACAGCCTTTACAACAGCCCCTCACACACACACTCACACACACACACACACACACACACACACACACACACACACACACACAGTTGTTGTCCATTGTTGTAATTTGTCTCTGTGGCCTCGGCAACACTGTGTGATGTCATGCCGATAAAGTATCTTGAACCTGAAAAAAAATTTAAATTGAAAGAAGGTGGTGAGGAGATGGAGGGATGAGAGAAGTGATAGACAGAGGGGGAGGGAGGGAGAGAAGATGGAATGAGTAATGGCAGAAGATGTGAAAAAAGGGAGGAGTGAGGGTAGAGCAGGGGTGGGCGAGGAGGGCCGTATCCATTTCTGGATTTCAGGCCAACTTCTGCTCTTAATTATTTAATTAGCCCCAATCATTTACCTGATCTGACATTTTAGCTAAAGTTCTTGATAAGCCCATGAATGACAGCTGAAGACTGTTCTTGTGTTCCCATATGAAACATGTCACTGTGGTCTAATCTACAAGTGAACCAGCATTGGCGTATCCAACTAATTAGCTAATTGAGCCACAGGGGTAGAAACAAAAACTGCACACACAGCGGCCCTCCAGGACCGGAATTACCCACCCCTGGGATAGAGTGAGTAGAGAAGGAGAGAGGAGAGGGAGGGAGAGAGGGGAGGAGAGGGGAGAGGAGAGGGAGAGGAGAGGAGAGGAGGAGGAGGAGAGGAGAGAGGGAGGAGGGGGAGAGGAGAGGGAGAGGAGAGGAGAGAGAGGGGATGGGAGGGGAGGAGAGCAGAGGAGAAGAGAGGAGAGGAGAGGAGAGGGGAGGAGAGGGGAGGAGAGGAGAGGGGGATGGCGTTTCTTACGTGTTGTTGTATCCGGGGTGGTCAAGGTCATGGCACACCGCAGCGGTCATCAGGATCAGAATGTCTACCTGGGTGAACTTCTCCTGCAGGGGGAGGGACAAAGCAGAGCAGTTACACACAGACACACACACACAGATCACACAGACACACACAGACAGACACACAGAACCAACAGTTTAACTCCTCGACTGCACAATTCACTTCCCTGACCGCACAATTTAACTGTCCCACAAGACTGTTATAAACTCTGAGTGTGGTCTCTGGTTGGTTCACAAGACTGCCCCCCCATCATCCCCAGGGTGGTGACCACCCCCACCTAACCAAGAAAAAACATTTAATAAAAAAACAAAAACCAGACCTTCCATAAATACTTGAGGAATTAGACCTTCCATCCTCGTGTGATGGAGAACCAGAACCCAACGGCAGCACAGGTGAAAACTCCATATCGCCAATATTTATCCACCAACAGAGCTGCACTCGATCACGGCGCCTGCTTCAGCACCCTGCCCCAGGGATGTGCCAGACCTCCACCGTAATCTCACGAGAGATCTCCACCATCCTCTGCTCTCATCTCCTCCTGACACATGGAGTGTGTCTAATTTTCTGCGTGTGTATGTGTGTATGATTCTGGTGACAGATCACTCGAACGCTTTCAGAGATATGTCTGGGATGACGCATCACATTCATAGGCGCAGATGTCACCACAGCCACAACAATTGCAAACACTCAGTCCTAAAGTGACTCATTACTGCAGTGCAATGGAAACACTCCTTTAAAACGCTTGACGGGCTTGTCATGTCTCTTGTGGCATCGAGATCCTCGGTTCGAAACTCGCTGCAGGCAGAACCAACCCCGCTAAACGGACAGACATTCCAATGACAAAAAAGCCATCGAGCACAACGGCAGAAACACTCTCCAGTTCTGATTTCCTTTAAATCACGTTTGAAGATTCTAACATGCTTCTTATTGGTTTATGTATTTGTCAAATTACAAATTGCCTGTGTCATTGGCCTAATACAACAAATACCACGCTTTAATATGACGTTCTTACGTATGGGCGCGAGCAGCAAGAAGCCACGCGATTTTTCTTTAAGTACTATCTGATAGTGTTCGGTGCTATCGTAGCCAGCAAAATGCCCAGGAAGGGACAGAAGTACCAAAGGTAGACCATCCAGCTATTGTGAGTACATACTTTCAATCTCAGTTAGTCTGTATAGGTTATGGTTTTAAATTGGTCATATAATTACATGTTAAATTGCCGCTGCCTGAAGTGTCCTCCATTCTGGGGTTTTGGAAATGGTCGCCCTAGTTACAGGTGTGTGAGGTGTATGGTAGGCAGGTGCACAGGTACCTGCAGACTGCAGAGGTAGATCATGCTGTACATCATCTGTGAGACGCAGAAGCAGTGGCGGAAGTTGTGGAAGGGGTTGTTCCTGTAGTTGTCATGGATACACAGCTGTGGGAGGAGAGGGAGAGACAGGAGTGTCTGTGTGTCTGTGTGTCCGTGTGTCTGTGTGTCTGTGTGTTCATGTGTCCGTGTGTCTGTGTGCCTGAATTATTATTATTATTATCATTATTATACACGATCTCACATGAGGCGAGTTATTCCGGTAATGTGTAATTAAAACCTGCTGATCCAGGAGCTCGAACATCATGTACAATATGTACTCATTCATTCATGGAGGCTTTTATTTTTAATTTATGAATTCATTGGGGTTTTTTTCTTGGGCAAATGGCACTGGCAGCTGAAAATACGCCTCCTATTGTGTATCCTGGGGGTGATGAGATGGGGGGGGCCCCGCTGTACGGACACAAGGCAAATGTAGGAATTTTTTTTACTGTTGTAGTAGGGTGTGTGTGTGTAGTAGGGTTTGTGTCAGTGATGCAGGCGGGACCAGTGAGCCCCGCTCCTCTTACCAGCCACCTCTTCAGGGTGATGGGGTTGATGTTGAAGTCTTTCACCAGCTCCAGGTCGTGATACATGTGCTCCAGGCAGCTCAGCATCTGGGGGGGCAGTGTAATATCGTGAGGTCACTTCCTCTTCCTGTATAGCTGGCCCACTGGCTGAATCCTTTTTTTTTTCTTCCCGTTTTTGTCCCAGTTTAGTGGTCAGTCATACCCTCTATTTATTTTGATTTGCCCTCCTCCACAAGCCAGCTGCCTGTCTCTACGAGGCAAGCTAATTCCCAGAAGCCGGCGATGATCCACTGCCTCCGACATGTAAGTCTGCTAAATGGCGTATGTAATTCTCCCACCCACGTTCTGGAGACTCTTTACACGCTTCGCCCCACCCTTCCCCCTCCCCTGATCGGGGCTCTCGGCCAGGGCCGCTCTGGTAGAGACGGGTTTCGAACCGCGTCTGTAATATGCAGCTCGCACTCATGAAGCAGGTGCGTTAGACCGCTAAAGCCGGCGGAATCTCTCTCAGTTCCATGCATATTCATACATTTACACTTTTTTTAACCAATTGTTTTGCTAAATTTTCTTTCCCCCAAATTGGGATGCTCTGATGGCCAAAGGTGGCCAGTTCACCATCTCTTGGTTGATTCTGAGGTATGCTTGGGATCATTGTTTTGCTGAAAGATCCATTGTGGCCAAGTTTCAGGTTAAACATTACTCGATAATAATGTATAAAAAAAATTTTTCTCTGAGCGATTGTATTAGTAGAAAATAACTAATAGTTTTTGAGCAGACAACACACCGTAGCTCATTACATATATTTATACAGACGTTTTTTGCTCATCTTTATCAAGGGTGTGAATAATTTGGGAATTGACTGTATGTCATACTAATATAAAGATAAAAGTGAAGTGAAGAATATCTAACATTTATTTATTAAAATCTGATCCTGGGTGCATTGTATCTTATTTATGTTATGAATAGTGGTCAGAGATCTAAGAGGTTCGATGCTGTCTGCGGAGTTTTTAGATTCTCCAGACTCCAGTGTAACGGGTTTATTTAACCGCACAGGTCGGTTAACTTTTCAAACCCTTAGGTCTTCATCACAACACTGTTTTTTTCTTAAATGCCAATTCGATGTTAAGACTTTTTGGGGGGGGCTGTAGTGTAATGGTTAGGGAGCTGGGCTTGTAACTCAGAGGTTGCAGGTTCAATTCCCAGGCACTGCCGTTGTACCCTTGAGCTAAAGGTACTTAACCTGAATTGCTTCAGTAACATATCCAGCTGTATAAATGGATCGTGTGTAAAGAAATGTGAAACTGTGTAAGTCACTCTGGATAAGAGCATCTGCTAAATGCCTGCAATGTAATGCAATGTAATGTGTATCACGTTAGTAGTGAGTTTTCAGCGCACGCCTGAAGACACACGGCAGTGGTTCTGTACTCCTGAGTGGTCAAGGCAGGTCATTCCGTGTAAGAAGGGTCAGGGCATCGCCTGGGTCAGTGATAGTCAGTGGTGACTGAGGGGAGCTTCTCTGTTGAGCTGTTTATGAGATCATAAAGCGCTATATAAATGCAATAAGAACATAAGAAGAACATAAGAATGCATAATGAGGAGAACGGGCCGTTCAGCCCATCTAGGCTCATCATGTCCTAATCTAAAAAGTATCTAGTACTGCATCTAGCCTGGACTTGAACAGCCCATCCGTTATCATTATTATCATTGTTATTAATCTTACCTCGTTGTGCTCCCACTGCCAGGCGTCAAAGACGGGCTTTCTCAGCGCCTCCACCGTCTCCTGAGACAGATGGTACTACGCGCAGTCACGCAGACGGACAGACAGAGAGAGAGAGAGAGAGAGAGAGAGAGAGAGAGAGAGAGAGAGAGGGAGAGACACAGCATTGGGTGAAGTCACTTTCTTACCTCGTTGTGCTCCCACAGCCAGATGTCGAAAGCGGGCTTTCTTAGGGCGTCTACGGTCTGCTGCGAGAGTCTGTACTGCAGGTGACAGAGCTCCTAGTTAAACCCACACCTGCGTGTCCACTAAACACCTGAGCACCTGCCACACCTGCGCGCCCACCACACCTGCACACCTGGCTGTAGGACAACTGCTCATTGCTACACACCAACAGACCAACACACCTGTCTATTATCACCAACACACCTGCCGGTCAGACCAACACACCCAGCGCTCTTACACTCACACACCTGTCTGTGGGCACAGCTTCCACACCACTACACCTGGCTGAGGAGTTGCCGTGACTACACACCTGAATGTGTGCTCACCGGCCAACCTCACGCGGCTGGGAGTGATCATCCAACCCTCCTCCACTGCGTCCAGGCTGCACACATAGCCATGAGCTCTGACCCCAGCCTCGAACCTGGGACCGATGCCTGGTGTGGGCTGGGGGCGTGGGGGGGGTTTAGAGCCAGCACTGGGCCCGCATTGGCAGTCATCCAGGCCCTCTCCATGGCGATGCTTCGATTTCTCTTCTCTGATTCATGTCATGAACGATCTTTTCAGGAAGTGGCGACGGAGCGTGTGAAGGAGGCATTCGATCAGCGTCTGCCCTCAACTCTGAGTCACAACTCAACGGCAAGCGATCCGTCACAAGGCCTTTCCTCTCTCTCAAAGACACAGTTCAGCCATCGGCAAAGAGAATGAAAAATATTTGGGTTTGTATTGTATTGAAAAAAAAGTCAAACTTGCAATTATTTGATTGAATTTTAGATTTTTTAAAATCCTAGTGCTATAAAGGGATCCATATATATATTTATATTTACTCTGTGTGACTCAATTGTGAAAAGCGATATACAAATACATTTGATTTGATTTGATTTATTTTATCTTTAATCTTTTCTATACTATGTTGTGTAATTTGTTTGCTTGCCTTGTTTTATCCTCCTTTTCTAAAGAGTATCACTTCTCTGTAAGGCACTTTGGGCTGCATTTATGTATGAAAGGTGCTATATAAATGAATAAATATGAAATAATAATAATAATAATAATAATAATAATAATAATCACATGCAAGTTTGGTGAGTTCAGCAATCAAAAAAATAACTTGCCAAACTGTGTTTCTGAAGAGGATGAATGATGGCATTTATTTGTAATTCAAGCTGAGGACACAGTGAATCCGGGCCTCGGAGCAGGACGAAGGTGTGGCACCGCTGGGCTTACCTTGGGGTAGGAAGGCACATCTCTACGAGGGGTCAGCTTCTTATTATCGTCAAGGAAAGTACTGCGATAAAGGAGGGATCAATCAATCATTCAATCAACACAACAACCAGTCAGTGAATCAATAAACAGAGCCATCGGAATCGGGTTTTATTAATAATGAGAAAATGTGTTTTAATAGTAAATCGTGTGTTAGTGTTAGGCAACTAAGGCATCCCTTCTATAGTCATTCATGAAGGGATGTTTGTGTAAATTGTATGATGTAAATTGTGTTTATGATTTTTCCCCATTTTTCTCACAGTTTTGGTAGCCAATCACACCCTCTACTTGTGTGTGTGTGTGTGTGTGTGGATGTGGATGTGTGTGTCTGACTGTTAGTGTGTGTGTGTGGATGTGAGGCAGGGGGGACACCTGTGCATTAAAATCAGTGGTCACCTCTACACCTCCAAACCAACATTATTGTTAGAGTTAGACACCCCCTCTCAGCTCATAACAGAGAATGCCTTACTTGTCATTATCTCTCTAAACGTAAAGCCTACACAAACTCTACACCATAAAGCATTCATTCATGAGCCATAGCACTGGGTCAGTTTCAGAATACCATGTGTTCTGGCCACCCAATCAGATGAATGAATGAATCCCTCAATCACTGTGCTGTACAGCACCAACTGTTACGTTTACACAAGTCATCTTACAGTTTTATTCTAAAGGAACCCTTAAAACTGGCAGAAGTCACCAGAATGATCAGGTACCTGGAAGGTTATATAGAACAGTCAGCTTTTTGAATACCCACAGTGTTATAGCTATGAGGGTATTTTGAGTGAAAAATAATCTTCCCCCACTGGCAGGGACACAGAGGGCAGAGACCAGGGGGTCTTAAAAGTCAAGGTCGAGGTGGAGAGTTCAAGGTCACCGACCTGTTGTTCCTGGAGTCCATCTCTCCACGGAGCTTCTTAATGTCGGTGCGACACTTCTCGATCTCCACGACCTTCAAGCCCTCCACTGTGACGAGAATGAAGAGAGGGGATGAGGGAATAAAGAGAGACAAACCCACTAACAGAGCAGAAGAGAGAGAGAGAGAGAGAGAGAGAGAGAGAGAGAGAGAGAGAGAGACAGAGAGAGACAGAGAGAGAGAGAGAGAGAGAGCAGAGAGAGAGAGAGAGAGAGAGAGAGAGAGAGAGAGAGAGAGAGAGAGAGAGACACAAAGTAACCAGAGAGAGAGAGGTGGCCAGGTAAACAAGTTCAAGTGCAATTGAAGGGGGTTGGGGGGTGTTTTCTAAAGTTATGTTTGTGTGTGAGTGTGTGTGTGTGTGTGTCGGTTTGTGTGTGTGTGTGTGTGTGTGTGTGTGTTTGTTTGAGGTTTGTTGTTAATGTACCAATGCATCAATGTATTTACTGCTTTGGCAACACAAGTTATCTTGCCATGAGAGAGACACACACAGAAAGGTAACGAGAGAGAGAGAGAGAAAGAGAGAGAGAGAGAGAGAGAGAGAGAGAGAGAGAGAGGGGGGTAACCAGGGAAAAGGTGGTGGCTAGTGACACACAGTTCACCCACAGAAGTCTAGACTGTGCCATCTACTCTCCTACTTCGTTCCATTAATAATAACTATCAC
>JAINUG010000300.1:545000-570000 GCA_029706075.1 Aldrovandia affinis | reverse complement strand
TGTAGTGGTGAAGAGATGATCAATTGTGTTGCAGTGCTACTCACCTGGGCAAGGTTGTTGGAAGTAATGATACATGACTACAAACACCTGTTGAATTGATTTAGTGATCTGCATTTGTAGTAATGAGCATTTGAACATTGTTGTAATATTAGGTGGCTGTATTCTGAGAATGGAGCATATGATTTAGAGTTTGGCACTTTGTATTAACAGTTTTGCACTTTGTATGTCAGCATAGGATGTAGTGTCTTAAGGTAAGAATTCTGCAAGTCAGTTTAGCACTTTGCATTTTGTACATTGATGTTCTGCTGTGCAAAATGAGTCAAAGCAATCGTAAAAAACTGTAATACATGGTAAGATCAATCATTGTTCGTGCAAGAGATCAGTGCAGTAATACAGTAATAGACATCATTGTTGGCATCTGCATACCATACCTGTAACACAGGGATAGGAAAAGTTAGTCGATTTTTTTTGGGGTTTTTTTTTTGGACAGTCAACATGGATACATATTACAAACTGCAGTATTAAACATGTAAACAGTAGTGATGACAATTAGTAAAAATATACAGAATTCAGTGGTAGTGGAGTCTGAAGAGGTGGGTTTTGAGTCTCTTGTGGAAGATGGCCAGTGATTCCGCGGTCCTGACTGAGTGCGTAAGGTCGTTCCACCACCGAGGGGACAGAGAAGAGGCGAGACCACGAGGAGTCAGGACAGAGAAGAGGCGAGACCACGAGGAGTCAGGACAGAGAAGAGGCGAAACCGCGAGGAGTCAGGACAGAGAAGAGGCGAGACTGTGAGAGTCAGGACAGAGAAGAGGCGAGACCACGAGGAGTCAGGACAGAGAAGAGGCGAGACTGCGAGGAGCCAGGACAGAGAAGAGGCGAAACCGTGAGGAGTCAGGACAGAGAAGAGGCGAGACCGCGAGGAGTCAGGACAGAGAAGAGGTGAGACCATGAGGAGCGGCTGCCAGGCACATCCTCCTATTCATGGTTTCTCGTTGAATGCGAGGTGAAGTGTTTTCCTCCAATCTGACCGGCCAGTAATACATTTCTTTGGAACTTGTCCCTCAAAAGACAGGTTTCTTTTACCTGCTTTTATCTATTTATTTTTATTATAATAAACCTCTGATCACAGCGTGAAATGAAACAAGGTGAGAGAAATAGGCAGAGGGGATGTCAGGATAGAGAGGTAGGTAGGGAGGGAGGGAGGGAGGGAGGGGGGAGATAAATGTGGAACGACAGAGAGCACTTCAATGCCTGTGAACGACAGCTCCTTGCAGCTGAGGGAGACAGTTTCTTTATCGACCTGAGTTCAGGTCATCCATGGCCTCAGCGGGGCCATTACCTGCCCCCTGTTCTCGGTATGGTTCCTCTAACAAGAACTACTTCATTACTAAGCAACCATTCCTAAACTCACACAGTGCTTGTCCTGGCATGACAGCCAGGAAAACAGAGAAGACTGTCACAGATCAAAAACTATCATTTAAAAATGTTTCAGTACAAACGCACGCTGTTATACCTTGATTAAAAACACACATCCCACTGCTCAATGATTAAACGCAATCTCAGTGAAAGATTTAGCTATTTAAAATGGAACTCTTTATAGTCTCAAAGTCTTTATAATAACCACGTCTAGACCCTGTCCTACCGAAGGCATTCCCAGTGGCAATCCTGTCTGCATGGTTCCTTTGTTTATATGCAAGTTAATTCATATGTATAATTATATAATGCTTGATAATGAGCCCTCTATGCTCATAATTTGGTCTTCATTCTAGAGTGCCTCCAGCACTGTACCATGTCTGCTCTTGGTACTTGAATCGGCATCTGTGATCCACTTCATATACTCCGTTCAAAAATGTCAAAAACCTCAATCAAATATCTATCCCCTTCCTTGTGCCTTCAGCTTCTCTCCATTACGTACATGTTTTTTACCCAAAGCCAGTTCTGTTGCCCTTCTCTGCACTTGTGTCTTTATTCTTCTTAGTGTTGGGCCCACTGGACACACTGTGCTAAACATATTAACATCAATACAGTGATTAAATTATACTCTGTGCTTTTTACACTTCTTCTGAAGGATCTAAAGCAGATACAGAAATAAGTGGTTCTGATATTCCAAAGTATTTTTTTATATTCACAATAAAAAATATTCTTTACAAAAAAAGAGTACATTTCCTGCAGTGGAAACCCTCAAACGAGTCCGACGCTGCACCTCCTCCCTGCTGCTGCACCTCCCCCCGCGTCTCCCCACTGCTGCACCTCCCCACTGCTGCTGCACCTCCCCACTGCTGCTGCTCCTCCCCACTGCTGCTGCACCTCCCCACTGCTGCTGCACCTCCCCACTGCTGCACCTCTGCCCCCCTGCACCTCCCCACTGCTGCTGCGCCTCCTCTCTGCTGCTGCGCCTCCCCACTGCTGCTGCACCTCCTCTCTGCTGCTGCGCCTCCCCACTGCTGCTGCGTCTCCTCCCTGCGTCTCCTCACTGCTGCTGCACCTCCCCACTGCTGCGTCTCCTCCCTGCGTCTCCTCCCCGCTCCCTGCCACTGCGTCCCTCATTAGAGTTTTCCATTCATTATTTATCAAGGTGAGTCATCACTGTTCTGCATTTCCTTCTGCCCATATACGGGCGCCTCTTCCTTCTCCACTCAAATTTCACCAGAGAGCAGCTGCAGGTTGCTGTGATACGCACCTTCATAACAGCACGACGGGAGAATAAATCAGCCACAAACTCAATCAATAAAACAACCAACCAACCAATCAATCTATCTACCAAATAATCTATCACTTTCCATCTGTGTGTGAGTGTGTGTGTGTGTGTGTGTGTGTGTGTGTGTGTGTGTGTGTGTGTGTGTGTGTGTGTGTGTGTGTGTGAGTGTGTATGTGTGTGTGTGTGTGTGTGTGTGTGTGTGTGTATATGTGTGAGTGTGTGTGTGTGTGTATGTGTGAGTGTGTGTGTGTGAGTGTGTGTGTGTGTGTGTGTGTGAGCAGCTACACACGGTGATAATGATCAGTGTAGTGTTCACATCTCGATCTGCACACTGCAGGTTTTAACTCCTCGGCATGATTGGAACCCGTGGCCCTTTCAGGAACGAGACTAACATGAAGCCATGGAAAACATAGACGTATCCCCTGCTTCGCCAGTGCGACCAGCAACCGTTCCACACCCTACAGTCCCCTACAGTCCCCTACAGCAGGAACAGAGGGGAGAGCGAGCGCTATCGGGGGACAAGGCCCTCTCACTGATGGGAGCTGTGGGTGCCGGGTGCGTCTGTGGGAGGGACCGATGTGGAAGGGGGACTGGAGCGACCCAGGCCAACTTAATGAAGACGCAGGATCACGCGGAAATGTCCCGTCACTGGAGAGCGCTGTCCACGGGCTGCAGTCACATGGTAGTCCTTCGGGGAGGGTTCCTCGACGCGTGTCGTGACCGAACAATCTCACATGAATATTTGCATTAATTTTCAAGCAGCACGCAGTTGCATTAAGCAACACAACGATCTTGAGAGCTAGCTGGAAAATCTAGCTGGTTCTCCTAGTTGTCTTGTGTCATGTTACACCATGATCAAATTCATTAAGTTATTCACTAAACAAATGTTTATTTGTTTATATTACTCAACAAATGTCAAACCTTTTTCATAAATATGCACAAGAAAGCAGTGCTTATTGTAGTATAAAATGATTTTTCATTTCATCAGAATATTTTCTTTACCCACCCCAGCTAGGCATTAGCAATCAATTATTTTGAAAAAATATGGCTTGTTTAGTTTTCTAGCAAAATAAATAGCTCAATTGTGACAAATTGATTCCCTTTCGGGGCGGCACGGTGGTGCAGTGTATAGCACTGTGGCCGCACAGCAAGAAGGTCCCGGGTTCGAATCCAGGCCGGGGGCCTTTCTGTGCGGAGTTTGCATGTTCTCCCGTGTCCGCGTGGGTTTCCTCCGGGTACTCGGTTTCCTCCCACAGTCCAAAGACATGCACGTTAGCCTAATTGGAGAGCCTAAATTGCCCGTAGGTATGAGTGTGTGAGTGTGTGAGTGTGTGAGTGAATGGTGTGTGTGCCCTGCGATGATGGATTAGGCAACCTGTCCAGGATGTATTCCTGCCTCTCGCCCCAATGCATGCTGGGATCGTCTCCAGCCCCAGGTTAGATAATGGATGAGGATGGATGGATGATTGATTCCCATTCAAAATCAGAATATAACTTCCTCTCCACACAATAGCATGCATAAAACATAACCTGCATAGGCGCTGTGGATAAAGAGCCTGCTGTGTAAACGCATGATAATATGCAAAAATGTTCCCTCTCCGCCTCTCAGAGCGAGGCGCGCTCCGCAAGACAATAGTGCACGCAAAGCCCTCATTTACATTATTATCATTATTATCATTATTATCATTATTAGCGGTGCTGCGGCTGTCAGGTGAAGCGGAATGAAAGAAGGCACAAAAGCGTTCGGTCATCACACAATGGCTTCACCTGACAAACAGAGCGCAATCACCGGCCTGTGGGTCAAACCCAGAGACTCCTGGAACATATAGACCGAGGTTGTTGTGTTTAAAACAGATAAAAGTATCACAGTGCCAACGTTTCATGTCACGTTGCAGGCGGCAGGAAAAGTGAACGTCAGTGTTCAAATGCCTTGAAGAGACACCAACTTCCCCGGAAACGGCACTAATCACTTCACGGCTCCCTGTGTGACAGGACACAGGCAAGATCTCTGTGCCCTTGGGGAGGTGACGCAGTGCTGGTTGTTCAGTGTGAACAGCTGGTAACACAGGAAAAACAAACATCTCGCACACACTTTTAAACACTTCACACCTCTGATGCAACATCGTTTTTTAATGTTAATATGCTATAAGCATAAAATGCTATTTATGCTATTTTATATTGGAAATTATACTGCAGTTAGTATTCTATTCCAGTGTTGTCATGTACACGGTGTGACAGTACAGCATGTTTGTGATGCTAATAAATTAAACTTAAATTGAGAGACTGAGAAAGTGTGTGTTTGAGAGAGAGAGAGGGAGAGAGAGTGTTTGAGAGAGAGAGTGTGTGTGTGTGTGAGAGAGGGAGAGAGAGAGTGTGTGAGAGAGTGTGTGTAGAAGAGAGAGAGAGAGTGTGTGAGAGAGAGGGAGAGAGAGAGTGTGTGTGAGAGAGAGTGTGTGAGAGAGAGAGTGTGTGTGTGTGAGAGAGAGGGGAGAGAGAGAGGGAGAGAGAGTGTGTGTGTGAGAGAGAGTGTGTGAGAGAGAGTGTGTGTATGTGAGAGAGAGAGGAGAGAGAGAGAGAGTGTGTGACAGAGAGAGGACATCAAAAGACTTAAGACCACAAGAAGAGCACTGGGTACACAGTGTTCTTATGAATCGTTATATTTGAGGAACGTGGCGTTTCAGAGGCTTTAGCATCGTGTACGCATGTGGGAAGAGGGTAAATATGTCCATGCCTGTTTATTAGACTCGTCTCAAGGACACCTCCATCACAGGCAGAACTAGGCAAACATTCATGGGGCCGAGACACCGTTTGTGAAACTTAATTAAACCGGAGCATAGCTGATTGTAAAACAGTGTTGTTACGGAGCGGAGACAGGCTTCATATCCTCACGAACTTGCGAGAGTGTGTTTTACATTAGAGTACGTCCCCCAACACTCCCACACTCCTGAGCCCTCTCTCCCATCCTGGCCTGCTGGCCTACACCAGGTCTCTGTCACTGCTCAAATACAGTCCTATATTCACCTGTGAAATGTGTGTGGCGCATGTGTGTCTCTCAGTGGCGTATATATGTGTGCGTTACATGCGTGTGTATGTGTATATGGTGTATGTGCGTGTATGTGGGAGTGTGCGTGTGTGTATACATTACACTGCAGTCATTTAGCGGGCGGTCAAACAGAGCGACTCTCAACACAAGAGGACACAAGTGCGTCCGCGGGAGGCCCATCAGCCGCAGCGACACATCTGGCTAACAGCACTCCCACACCAGTGAGTGAACATGCAACAGCACTAAAGCGCACTGCATACAGTGTGTGTGTGTGTGTGTGTGTGTGTGTGTGTGTGTGTGTGTGTACACACATGTGTATATGTGAATGGGTATGAGTGTTTATACAGTACATATACAGAATGTGTGTGTGTGTGTGTGTGTGTGTTTCTGTATGTATGCATGTGTATATAGGAGTGTGTGTGTCTGTATTATATGTGTGAATGGTATGAGTGTGTATACAGAATGTGTGTGTATGCGAGTGTGTTTGTGTATGTATGTGTGTGCACATGTGTGTACTGTATGTATGCATGTGTATATATGAGTGAGTGTGTGTGTGTGTGTGTGTGTATGCATGCCTGTGTATTATGTGAGTGTATTTGTGTATATGTGTAGTTGAGTGTGAATTAGAAAGAAAGTGTTTACCTTTAAACATTCGATGATGGTTGAACATCGCCAGAACAGTGCACCGCTGTTGCGGTTTTGAGTCACGTTTTATAATCGAAATGGGAAAGTGCATTCGACTCTTACGTTTGATTAGATGACAGCTTTCACCTTAAATGTTTGGAATACGTATTTACGGTGATGCGATTCAGCTGTGGCGCTCACACACAATGATCAATATCTCAATCTGAAGAGGAGTGACAATAAGGTTAAAAAATAAAACTAATTAGAGGCAGGCATCTTCAATAACAGTGATCTCATTAAGAATAGACATGTCGTTAGCTCTACACTGCTCTTTATCGCAGAAACTCAATTTGATGTCATTCAACAGGTGAAGAATTATCTGTTGACGCTGTGATGAGGAAATGCATTTTCGCTTGTATTATCCCCTTAACATTTTATTAGTATTAGTATTATTATTATTAGTAGTAGTAGTAGTAGTTGTAGTAGTAGCAGCAGCATTATGCTTATTATAGCAGCAACAAAAATAACATTTATTGAAAAGAATATCATAATGATGCATATACACATCTCTCTCTCTCTCTCTTTCACACACACGTAAACGTGCAAGCTCGGTTTTCTGAGAAGCGCCAAATAGTCATCACCATCACTAAACTGCGAACAATGTGAATTAGTCTTATCTTTTAGAAGTCAAAACGCCTCCGCTGATGTTACATAATCTCTCCGTTGATTCCACTCCCTCGTTCCTGGTACTCTTCTCATCCCCCTCCGTCCATCCACAGTTCCATTTTAACGAGACAAACTGAACCGAGACAACTAAAACATGACGGATCATTTCGGCGATAAACATCCGACCTAACCGGTTGAAAGACTCGTGACATTTACCGCAGTTTGCTCAAGACTGGCTCTGTCCCTCAGTACCTGAATTACTGTGCGGTTACCTTCTGGATCCTGCCGTCGATGTCCAGGTAGATCACGCGGTAGACCGAGGACGCTGAGCCCATCTCGAACCCTTGTGCCCTGCCGGTGGCGCGCTGAGAGATCTGTCGAGAACGAGCTGACTCAGAAGCGCCGACTAGCTCGCCAGTCGCGAAATTAATCTATGGCATGACCAGCATCTCCCTTCTCATCACTGTCACCTTAATCTGAACCTGCGCAACCCTCCCTCTCTCTTTCCCTCTCTCTCTCTCTCACTCCCTCTCTCTTTCTCTTTCCCTCTCCCTCTCCCTCTCTCACTCACTCCCTCCCTCCCTCTCTCCGCAGCTGCGCCCGACAGAGTGAAAGTAGTAGTTATTTGGAGAGATGAGAGTCCCTCTTATCGCCATAGTTACCGCGCTCCTCAAAGCGCCCGGGAGGTTCAACACAAACTGCACAATCCGCACGAGCAGTGTGCGTGATTGACATGTGACTGAAATCGTGATTCCGGAGCCTCGCACCGACCCTCGAGAAGCGAAGCGAATATAAAAGCTTCAGGCAGAAATTACACATGGAGTCCAACTTGGACCGGTGTGGGAAGACGATCGTAATTTAACTTGGTTAGAAAACCGGGGCGTGAAAATGCTTCACCAGACGACAAATCAAATATAAATACATATAGTAATATAATAATAATAATAATAATATAATATAATATAATATAGCCTACTCAAATGCTATAATTCTTCTTCTTCTTCTATCTATTCCATATTTGACATTAGATTTGGTGATATGAATATTCCGTGATGTTAATATGATTGCATATTGCTTATGTAAACTGTTTTGACACTGACTAAGAATGGTGATCATTCCGGTAAAAACACATCACTCTGGGGCTGGCTCGCAGAGGTGTGCGCTGCCCGTCAGGGACTCGGATCGAACCCGCGTCTCTGCCAGGGAGGGAGAGCCGGCACGAGTCTGTCGAGGAGAAGGTTAGGGCGTCCGGGGAAGAACTCCCGTCTCGGAAGAGGCCGGAACACTCGGCCAGGAATGTGCGTCTCGCTCCCGGAGGACGGGCGATGGACTCGTGGGGGTGGGGAATTGAAATAAATAGAGGGTTTAATTGGCAACCAAATTGGGATAAAAACGGGAAAAAATCTGAAATAAATTTATAAAAATGTTAAAAAACACATTGAAATTGAACTGAACTGAGAGAGAGAATAAGACAAGTACATACTGTCTTTTAAAGAAAACATACTATATCCATAAATGTACTCTAATTATAAACAAACTCCCTAGCAAAGGATAACACACTTATTATTATTATTATTATCATTACAGATTATTCATCTGTATTAATATATATATTTTTTTCATACATTTATTTCAGATTTTTCCCCATTTTTGTCCCAATTTGGTTGCCAATTAAACCCTCTATTTATTTCAATTCCCCACCCCCAGGTCTAACGCCCTAGACACGCCCTTTAGGGCATTTTCGTGATTTAGGACGATAGCGCACCTCCGGCGCAGTTGTCAAAGAGGTTGGCTTAATTTAAAAAAAATACATGTGGGTGTGGTGGGAGTTTGGAGTTTCAAAATGGCCAATCAGAACACTTATTTTCTATCCCTTTAAATACCAGTGCGCTAACGGTGTAGCAAAATGGCAATTTCCTGACATGGATGACGGTTCTGCGCGCTGCGCCAGGAGCGCTTCTCAAAAGCGGAGAGCGAGGAGGTGCGGAAAGGTTGGCGCGCAAATCAGAGGGGGAAACAAGGCGCACATGAATTTGTTATTTTCATCATTTGAGTTTATATTTTGAGACCTAGGCCTACATTGTTAAAAGAAAGTGTTTTATTTTACCATCTCTTTTTTTCCTTATTTGTTACATTACATTACATTACATTACATTACAGGCATTTAGCAGACGCTCTTATCCAGAGCGACGTACAACAAAGTGTTAACGGTAGTACAATTCCAGGTGCTAGGAGCAACCACATAGTTAAACTAGGACCCTGTAGGTAAATCTGTAGCCACGACTCAAAGGCAGCAATAAAACAATCAGTGCGGAAAATATCGGCGAAATAATGCCTAAACCTAATACAATACATATTATTGTCCCTGGATTTCGTCCACGTCCTCTCAGCAGCACGGAGGCTGGCCCGGGAGGTGCGAAGGGTGTTTGCAGGCTTTCCAACTTAAAAAACAATGTTTATTTTCTTCTAACTTAATGTTATATTTGCAATAAATAACAAACTCACAACTCTAACTGGGCCTGTTTCATTTATGTTCGTCATGCAGTAGGCCTACATGCGTCACCCTGGAGTGTGCATCACAAACCACCTGGATATTAATGGAGTGGACCCTCTTCCCCTTCACATAAATGATACCGTGATCAGATGTTGAGCGCAACTGCACATGTGTGCAGACCCCAGGGAATCCACATTGCGTATAAAAATCCTGTTTAGTTCTCTGCTGGCTGTCGGGTGTAGGAAAAGTAATACATTAATTTGCATGTTGGACAAGACTGGAATAAACTGCATGTACAGCCGAACTGATAGCCGTCTGGCAAATATCGGCTACCAAACCCAGGGTATCGCTCACGGTATCGCCTTCGCATATCGCCTATCGCATTTTCTGTAGTGCAAATGGAAAGAATAAAACCCTTTCACATAAGAAAAACAACGTGCATACAAGCATATATTTATTTAACATGTGTATCTTACTGAACGCTAGCGATGGATGGCCTGCTGGCTTCAGTCTTTCATGTCCGTGCATTGAATAAACACAAGCTGTGGTGAAATAGTTTTTTGCTTAATTGATTACGCTTGCAGGTTTCCCATGGATTGGACGATTTGCCTCAACATGGGGGGAAATTAACAATATTCACAAAACATTCTCATGTGATTTCAGATAACCTTATGTTCATATATGCGCATTAATAAAGTCACCAAATTGCACAGAGCGCCAGCGTTTGCGCTAAGAGGTGGTCTAGTTGGACGTTTACACAAACGCATTACTTGACACCAAACTTGCACAGCGCCGACTGTTTTCACTGTCACAACCCCTATTGCGCTGCCCAACCCATAGTCGCGCAAACACCTTCATTGCGCAACACGAAATTGCCAAACTCGGCGGAGACGGGAAATATTCTGTTTGCGACAGACGACACTGGCAACTCGCCTGCGCTAGGGCATAACGCCGCTTAGCGCCGGCATGAAAATAGGGCCCAGAGAGTGAGAGAGAGAGGGGGAGTGAATGAGACAGAGAGAGAGAGAGAGAGAGAGAGAGAGAGAGAGGGAGAGAGGGAGAGAGAGAGAGAGAGAGAGGGAGAGAGAGAGAGAGAGAGGGAGAGAGAGAGAGAGAGAGAGAGAAAGAGAGAGAGAGAGAGAGAGAGAGAGAGACAATGCCTCCTCTCACCTCCACCTGTGCTCTTGACTGTCTGTCTGAGCTCAGCCCCACACCCCACAGCCCCCACAGCCCCACACACCCACTCCACACAGCTCTTCTTCCCTTCACATGCAATCTGTGTGGTATAATGGTTAGGGAACTAGGCTTGTAACATTAAGGTTGCAGGTTCAATCCCCAGGTGGGACACTGCTGTTGTACCTTTGAGCAAAGTACTTAACCTAAATTGCTTCAGTTAATATCCAGCTGTATAAAGAAATGTAAACTGTAAGTCGCTCTGGATAAGAGCGTCTGCTAAATGCCTGTAATGTAATGTAATCTCTTGGCTCTGTCATCTTCCACTTCTACGCTGACGGCACTCTGCTTTTCCTCTCTTCTCCTCCATCCGGTCTCAGCACCCACCTCGGCTTGCCTGAGGGTCATTTTCCAGCACGCGTCCAGTTCAAAACCTTAGTGCTAGCCTACAGGGCGGTGAACAGAACAGCTCCACCATAACTCCAACCTGTTCTTCAAACCGCACACGGCCGGCCAGATCCCCCTGTTCCACAACCTGACACACAACCTGACCCACAACTTAGAGGAAAATACTGTCTGACCCATCTCATATCCTTCATTCTGACCCATCTCATATCCTTCATTTTACATTTTACATTTTAGGCATTTAGCAGACGCTCTTATCCAGAGCAACTTACACAGTTTACATTTCTTTACATACAATCCATTTATACAGCTGGATATTTACTGAAGCAATTCAGGTTAAGTACCTTTAGCTCAAGGGTACAACAGCAGTGCCCCACATGGGAATTGAACCTGCAACCTCTGAGTTACAAGCCCAGCTCCCTAACCATTACACTACACTGCCAGCCTTCATTCTGAGTACGCACTTTTACCCTCCGGCAGACGGTACAGAGTCCCTAGGTGCAAACTCAATCGATTTAAAAACGAATTTGTGCCCACCTCGATCATAATTTTAAGCAGCAAACGCAGTATGAGGCTACAGGGACTGTGCCATAGTTTTATGATGCTGCGACGGGGTTGTGTAATATGTTTCTCAGCTTTTACTGATAGCACTATGTATGCATGCTTGTTTGTTTGTATTTATGTATGATGCAATACGTGTTTATGCTTTTCGTAAGGCAGTGACACTGAGTCCAAGACAAGTTTCCCAACAGGGACAATAAAGTATATCTTATCTTATCTTACAGTATCTTACTGTTTCCCAGCAGGTTTTCAGATGATTATTCCCTGTGCCATCGCGCGCCAGCGCCTCCGTCTGGCCAACGGGCGTCTTCACTCTGTCTGCGCCAGCTGGGCATCGAGTGGCTGCGCACCTGAGCTGCAGACCTGTGGCGAGGAGGACATCTCGACTGGCCGGGCGTGTTTCAGGAGGACAGTCTGCGCTGTCCCGACGAATATTTAAGCCACAGGTGTCAAACTCATTCCATCGAGGGCCGAGTGTGTGCAGGTTTCTGTTGTAACCAATGCACTACACCAGGTGATTTCACTAATTAGCTCACTTCTTCAACTAAGGAGGGAACCTAATTGAAATCACCTGGTGTAGTGCACTGGTTACAACAGAAACCTGCACACACTCGGCCCTCGATGGAATGAGTTTGACACCCCTGATTTAAGCAATGAGAGGATATACTTAGGAGGATATTTAAGTGACGATATGGCATACAAACACAATCGGAGATTCCAAATTGGGATAGGAGTAAAAAAAACAATAATGGGTTGAAAATCTGTAAAAAGAAAAGAAAAGCTGAATTAAGTTCTTGTGTAGTGAGTTACAAAAGTAGCAAATATTGGATGAAATCTTCAAAAGCAAAAGTTCTCGTTAAGTTACAGTTGGGTGGAAAATTGCTTCTCTAATGCACTGATACATTTGATTAATTTCTCTACATGCAAGTCTACTTCACTGGCATATATCATTAACACAACACACTACACGAGTAGCAAATAAAGTAGCGCACTCATTTCATGTGTCTACCATCAAAGAATGATATTTTTAATAAACTTCTCCATAGTTCAGGTCTGTAATAATACATTGTTTCCCTTCCATCAGTAGACAAACCTTTAAGATTCTGTGGGCCTGCAAGTGAGAGAATTTTACAAGCTTTGTTTTTCTCCCGTTTGTGTGTGCTGCTCCGTTTGTGTGTGCTGTTTGTGTGTGCTGTGAGGTGTCGTGTTTTTCGTGAGGGAAATCATACAGTTGGCGATCGATACGGCATAGCACAAAACTGCGACAAGAACCAAGATGAATTTTCTTAATTGTATTTATTAATAAAGACACAGAGGCAGGTCAGCCGGTCCCTGCAAAGCCCCAGGAGGCAGCACTGCACTCGCGACACCAAAACTCAGAAACAAAAACACACAACCACAGAAGAAGACCACCCACCACCCTCGGCTGAGATTGAAAATGTTGACCATGAAAGTCAAAGGATGCACTGAACTATGAGCATTCGGCCTCCGTAACCAGAAACCATGGAGAATGATAACTATATTTACCCTCGCGAAAAAGTGACGTTAACATTATCAATAAAAATATATAAATTAATAGACAATATCTTGTCCTTATGCATCACATCATAGGTTGTTTATGGAATTATACATTTATGTACAATATTGTGAAAATTACAGTAAACACGACAATGTTTAGATAAAAATTACAAACGTGTGACAGATCACCTTTCCCTAAGAGCAGGCCTTCAGCTTTGGTCCTTTCACACAATAATAACTCTCACAATAACATTCATAAGAGCCAAAATAACATTTATAATAACAGTAATTAATATAATAATAATAATAATAATAATAATAATAAATGTTATTCTCATTGTTCCTATAAGTCACAGGGCTCACATCTTTGTAACAACAATAAATAGAACAACAAATACACATAAATAATTACACCTCCAAAATGAACAAGTCACTCAACATCAAACTGCACTATCCATGTTCGGAAAATGTACAAGGTCTATGTGTTTTTATATTCTGAACTTATTTCAGTATTGCACAAAGCGTATGTTTTTCCCATTTGGCAAGGCAGACTCTATAGATGCCCTGGAAGAGTCCATTAACTCACAGAGAAACCTCCTACTGCTTCAGACAAGTCTCTCTCACACTCCTCCTTACAGAAATCTCATTCACACTGCTTTGTGCAAATAAGCCTCCTCTGTTCCACCTCCTATAAAAACGAAACGCTACACCAGTGAAGGAATCCCTGAACCCAGTAACCTGTTTGAGAGTTTGAGAGTTTGACAGCAATGTGCAGACAGCCACCTGAGAGATATTTCACACACAATGTCGTTTGGCAAGATTACATTCAGATTAAATGTCACGACAGACAGATGAATAAATGTACTCACGATCCTTCAACGATCAAATTCAAAATAAACTTTAACACAACGTAAAAACATACTGAAATGAAATGTAAAAACTGGGAAAAAAACAAAAAAAACTGATTAACATGTCCAAAATAAAAAAATATTTTAAAAATTGTATATATGTTTTTTTTTCATTACATAATATAGTATCACGAAATCTTTGGCAAATACAAAAAGTATGTGAAGGTCAAAACAAACCTAAATTCTGTACAATAGAAAAGGGGCGTGTACAAACGCGGACGGAGAAGGGGAGGGGCCTGTGCGATGTCACCCTTTCCTTCGCCGCTTGTGCTGGAGCCACCGGCTCTCACGGGTCAAGAGGTCAGAGGTCAGAGGTCAGGGCAGTGTGCAGTCTGGACGGGGTCACAGAGGGGTCACTCTGTAATAAGACACGGGCCCCTCCTCGCTCTCGCTCTCTCCAGACTCAAAGTGCTCAGTGTTCCTTCAGCCTAGAGGAGGAGACAGGGTGAGATGGAGTGAGATGGAGTGAGACAGGGTGAGACAGGGTGAGACAGGGGTGAGACAGGGTGAGATGGAGTGAGACAGAGAGTGAGAGAGAGAGACAGGGGGCCTTTGGCTTCAGCTCGGCGCATCAAAGCAGCGTCTGTAACGGCGATGTTCCACATCCTCCTGATTGTGGACGGGTGTTTTGTCCTCTGCGTTTGATGTGAGTGTGTGTGTGTGTGTGTGTTTGTGCGTGTGTGTGTGTGTGTGAGTGTGTGTGTGTGTGTGTGTGTGTGTGTGTGTGTGAGTGTGTGTGTGTGTGTGTGTGTGTGTGTGTGTGTGGTTTAGGGTGTGTGTGTGAGTGTGTGAGTGTGTGTGTGTGTGTGAGTGTGTGTGTGTGTGTGAGTGTGTGTGTGTGTGGTTTAGGTGTGTGTGTGAGTGTGTGTGTGAGTGTGTGTGTGTGTGTGTGTGTGCATGTGTGCGTGTGAGAAGTCCACTCACGGCATGGCAGCTCCTGGGCGGGGTTTGCGAGAGCCGAGTTCCTTCATCACCAGACGCAGCAGCAACTGCAGAGCAAACCCAGTGAGACATCACACACACCCTAAACCACACACACACACAGTTCTGGGGTCAGTGACTCAGTGATGATGTCAGTAGTTGGGATCAGGGTCAGAGTCTCACCAGCAGAGCGAAGCCATCGGCGGCCATCAGCATGTAGAAGACGTGGTTCCAGCCACGCACAGACAGGAGTCCCGCCAGCAGGGGGCCCACCGCCGCCCCTGACAGAGAGCAGAGCGTCAGCGCCACGTGTACGATACCGGATCAGTTCAGCCCTTCAGCTCATAATGGATACGGTTAGGATACGGACAGGGGAAACCTGATCCTAGATCAGCACTCCTACTCTTACAATCTTTGTACATACGGGCCCAGGGGTTTCGAGAACAGGGACAACAGAGGTGAGAGGTCACACAGGGGTGACAGAGGTCAAACAGGGGTGTCACAGGTCAAACAGGGGTGACAGAGGTCAGAGGTCAGACAGGGGTGACAGAGGTGAGGTCACACAGGGGTGACAGAGGTGAGAGGTCACACAGGGGTGACAGAGGTCAGAGGTCAGACAGGGGTGACAGAGGTCAGAGGTCAAACAGGGGTGACAGAGGGGTGACAGAGGTCAGACAGCGGTCAGACAGGGGTGAGAGGTCAGAGGTCACACAGGGGTGACAGAGGTCAGAGGTCACACAGAGGTGAAAGCCACTGACCCACGGAGCCGGTGCCGTCGATGATGGCCGTGACGGTGGACAGCGCTCTGGAGTTCCCCTTCAGGCTCTTGTGGGTGCCCTGCGTCAGGAGGGAGGGAGAGTGGGTCAGGACTCACGCACACGCACACACACACACACGCACACACACTCACGCACACACACTCACGCACACACACACTCACGCGTGTAGAGATGTAAACACTACACTGATCATTATCACCGTGTGTAGCTGCACAACACACACACACACACACACACACTTCACGCACGCACGCACTCACGCGTGTAGAGATGTAAACACTACACTGATCATTATCACCGTGTGTAGCTGCACACACACACACACACACACACACACACACACACACACACACTCACACACACAGATTTTGCTCTCACCAGATCTGCAGACACAGCCGTGGTGATGAGAGCGTATGGTCCGTTCACAAGAGCCCCACACACCAGCAGCATGGCTGTGGAGCAACACATCAACACAACATCACACTAACACACTAACACAACGTCACATTAACATAAAACCATGATAAAAACCATCATGTGATCACCATGGCACTCGAAGCTCAGAGACAGTGGGGTTACGCATAAAGACAGATTCTGTTGCTCCTAACATCTTAGCACTTCCTTTTTCAGCTTCCATCAGGAGGGGGATGGGAGGGGGTGCGGGATCGCCTCAAATCTTACCTATGGTGGGTCCCAGTCCAAGCTCACTGATCATGGAGAACACGTAGAGCTGAAACACACACACACGCACACGCACACGCACACACACACACACACACACACACACAGAGCAGACAATAAGTCAATAACGAACTGACTTCCTGGATCTATACTGTGTGTGTGTGGCTGTGTGGCTGTGTGAGTGTGTGGCTGTGTGAGTGTGTGAGTGTGTGAGTGTGTGTGAGTGTGTATGCGTGTGTGTGTGTGTGTGTGTAGTTACCGTGGGTGCAGCCAGCAGCAACATTACAGCACAGGTGGTTGCCCTCTTGCCCAGCTTGTCGGAGATCACCCCAGCCAGGATTCCCCCTGCGCAGAAAAGAGACAACCATCACTCCCAGCAATGTGAAAATCTCAGGACAGCACCACCTACTGGCGGGAGGAGAACCCACCACGGTTACAAGGAGAACCTGGTAGAATCGTACAACCCACCTGTCCTCATCCTCGATACTGTAAACGTAACCTGTCACATCTACATGATGCGATAACCTAATTACAGAAGTAACTATGTTAGCTGTACAATTTGTATTTATTGTTCAAATTAAATTAGTTATTTGTACACATCTTGGGATTTTTACAATTTAATATTTGTGTGCAATATTTTTCTGTGTTTCTTTGTCTATTAGTTCATTTTCCTCAAATAAAAGGGGTGCCTATTGTGCCTTGTTACAACACAGGGGTACTTGTTTTGCATGGCCTCCCTGGGGGGGGGTATGACTGATCTAGGGCACCAAGTGAGCCAGGGCCGTCGCTAAGTATTATTGTGACACAGTGAATTGACACACTGAGTATTATTGTGACACAGTGCTTTTGGTTTCAGAAGCCGATGAGCTCCAGGCAGTGCGTAATGGAGAATGAAGGAGTCATGGCTGTGAGACAGAAACCCAGCCCCCATGTTCCCCTGAGGCCGTTAATCCAACACCATCTCTCCTGGGAATACACCACAGGCATACAGCGCAGTACAGATTATTTCCTGGACTTCACACAGACCCTGTGTCTTGCGCCTATATTGACTGTATGCTGTGTGAACTGCCCAGAATCAGGGCACAATATTAAATGAATAAGTAGTACTGTACTTTTGAACCATACAGCATGTGTCCTGTGTTCAAACACGGTCCTACAAATGAAGGGCATGACAAATATGTATGCCCGAAACTACATTACATTACATTACAGGCATTTAGCAGATGCTCTTATCCAGAGCGACTTACACAGTTTACATTTCTTTTACATACAATCCATTTATACAGCTGGATATTTACTGAAGCAATTCAGGTTAAGTGCCTTGCTCAAGGGTACAACGGCAGTGCCCCCACGTGGGATCGAACCTGCAACCTTTGCATTACAAGCCCAGTTCCCTAACCATTATGCCAACACTGCCGCATGAGACTAAAAATGATTTTATAAAAAAGAAGAAAATGACTTACCCACAATGCCTCCCACGTCAAAAAGAGTGGAGAGATCACCAGCCCTCTTGGCATCCAGGTGTGCTGAAACAGGAAACAGGAAACAGGAAGTAGTCACGAGTCATTGGGAGCAACTTCCTGCTTTCGGAGCAAGCGCAGTGCAGGTTGACCAGTCTTTATATCACACAGATGGGTTTAACCCACTGCTTGCTCTCAAACACAGCGGCCTTCATTTCGCCCCCAGCTTTGGTCACAGGCCATAATCACCGGAGCAGGCAGCGTTTATACCATTCATTTCAGCCGTTATTGGGATCGCGATATTAAGAAAACAATTCTTTCAAATCACCGTTTCAGAGTTGAGGACGAATTGAGCTGCAGTTAGACTGAATGTGTGGATCACCGGCCTGTCCCTGTTGCTCGCTTTGTCTTGTAATGGTTTCTCATGTCATTTCAATTAAAAGATTAAAACCACTGTGCTCTCGTCAAAAGCCCATCACAACAGGACAGGCTAGACGTGGTGCGAGCGCTGGATACATAACGGAACCCAGTCAGACTCTGAGGCAATATCAGAGCTACTTATAATGAGCCCCCAGAGGCACTGCCCTCACCCCCCAACCATCTTAATCTCAGAGAGGCTTGCAGATATCAGCAGGTTTCTCTGCTCTCAGAGAGTTTGACATGTGGTTTGTTGGGAGCAGACACCATGTACAAATGTATTTCAAACATGTATTTGACTGAGGTATGCAAAAACATACACACGTGTGCAAACACACACACTCACACATTCACTCCTACACGCACACATACATTCCTACACGCACACACACACACACACACACACACGCACACACACACACACACACACACACACACACACACACGCACACACACACACACACACGCACACACACGCACAGCACACTCACAGCACACTCACAGCACACTCACAGCACACTCATGACACACTCACAGCACACTCACAGCACACTCACAGCACACACACACACACACACACACACACACACGCACACTCACAGCACACTCATGACACCTGGCCTCTCCGGTGTGTGATTGGCCGATATCTGTGTGCAGGTGAACGCTCTACGTCCAGGAAATTCACAGGTGCAGGATGCAAAGAGGATACATGAAAAACTAAGTAAATATGGTGTACCTGCTTTGGTGATGTAGAGCGGCAGCCAGAACAGAAATGTGTAGCTGACCAGTTTGGCAAACAGCAGACAGAGAGAGAATTCCACCACACCCTGGGGGCGAGAGAGAGAGAGAGTCTTTATTTACTCAAATCAGGTCACTGCCAAACACCAACAACCACACGCACCATTTTCATGTCCATTCGTCAATGAAATACGCAACTCAATATGGGAGCTTATCCAAGCATTAGCAAAGAGTTTGTAGTGTCTTCACAAATAACTGCAATGGAATTACATTTCTCAACGGGACTGTTCTACATGCGTGAAATCATATCTGAGTGGGAGGGAGATGTTATCACTAATGGATAAATATTACAATGTTGATGTGTGTAAATGTGTGTGTCTTATGTAGATGTATAAGGAGATGGGGTGTGTGGTGTGTGTGTGTGTGTGTGTGTGTGTGTGTGTGTGTGTATGGGGTGTATGTGGGTGTGTGTGTGTGAGATGGTGTGTGTGTGTGTGATGGGGTGGCGTTGGGGACGGACCGGGATGCGGGAGATGGGGTGTGAGGAGATGGGGATGAGCGGAGATGGGGTGTGCCCTCGAGTTCTTCACCACGACCACCTGCTGCACCGGCACACACACCGACACGCTGTCCGGCAACAACAGCTCTGTGTCCCAGCTCTGCACGACAACCACGCCTGAGTTACTCTCTCACTCTCTCTCACATCACACATACACACACACACGCTGTCCGGCAACAGCAGCTCTCCCAGCTCTGCACTACAACCACACCTGAGTTAATCTCTCACTCACACACACACACACACTCTCTCACTCACACACACACACTCTCTCACTCTCTCACTCTCACACACACACACACACTCTCACTCACTCTCACTCTCACACACACACACACACACACACACACACACACACACACACACACACACACACACACACACACACTACACACTCACCTGTGATTTACTCCCCTTCTTGTACTGCAGGTATGTCTCTGCGTGTCCATTGATGCCGTTCCAGCTCTTTGACAGCTTCTGCACAAACAGGAGGGTTAGTTCACCCTCTGAACACCGGAGAGCCACAGAGAGAGAAACTCTGATAAACGAGGTTATAACAGAGACCATGGTGTGGAAACAGGGTGTGGGAACCAAGGACACCACAGGGCTGTGAGAACATAGGAATACATAATGAGGAGAACGGGCCGTTTAGCCCATCTAGGCTCATCGTGTCCTAATCTAAAGAGTATCTAGTACTACATCTAGCCTGGACTTGAATAGCCCAAGTGTTTCTGCCTCTACTACCCGACCTGGCAAGCTGTTCCAGGCATTGACAACTCTCTGTGTAAAGAAAAACGTCCTAATATCTGTGCTGAATTTGCCTTTAACTAACTTCCAACCCATGGCCTCTTGTTCTGCTGACCCCGCTTATCTTAAAAAACAGCTTGTGAGAAGAACACAGACCACAGAGGTGTGACAACAGCCAGCCATGCTTCTGCACCACAGCGCAGCGAGCACGGTGATGTCATATCCTTCTCTGGGTTCCACACCGCCAGGCCGCCGTTACCGCGGCGACGGTCGGTGTTTGTGCCACGCGAACGTCGTGCCGGACATTAATTCAGTTCGTCACGCGGAGGAGGGAACTGTTCCTGCGCCATCACCAGCTACGTGTGCCTGAGAGCACTGACACCATTGAGCGAGTCTTACTGGTTTTATGTCAACAGATTGTTTCCATGGAATGTTGAGGGTGAGGTTTTAATATGCTAATTTATACAACAAGCCAACACACCCACAACTATGTGCGCACACACACACACACACACACACAGCAATGCGCATGCACACACGCACACACACACACACAACTATGTGCACACCCCAAATGCAAATAACAAGGCACCATTTGTTAATATTAACTACAAACACCAGACCAGAACCAACAGTAACACTGTACTGTAGACATTTAGTGCAAAGATACGACACACGTAAGTGAAATGAAATGTTTAATGCCCAGATACTTGGCATGATGCTCTCAGTACTAATAAATATTACACTAAAAACATAAGGAGCTTGAGGCACATATTATTAATGTATCCGTTTGTTCTAATTGTAGCTGTGATTGTAAACGTAAGAGTTCCAGGGCTGGAGCTGTGATTTGGGATGCGGCTCACTGCCTCACAGCCTCAAGATGTCTTCTTCTCATTCTCCACACGATCCGAGGAGAAGATATCAAATATGAAGTACACACATAATAACACAAGACACTCTACTCACAGTGTTCCCGTTCACTGTGCTCTGCGAGGACACCGACTTCAGGTCGTTGGGATCTGCAGAGACGCACAAAAGAACAATCTCACACAGCACTGCAGGGAAGCGTCTGCTATCACATCACACAATCTCACACATCACACAATCTCACACATCACACAATCTCACACATCACACAATCTCACACATCACACAATCTCACAGTGCTAGAGGGGCCTCGGGTGGCGGAACGGGCAAAGCATTCGCCCAGAATGCAAGTTGCCCACTGCAGCCACGGTTGAAAGAAATTGAAAGAAATAGAGGGTGGAATTGGCTTCCAAATTGGGAGAAAATGTTGAAAAATCTGAAACATTTATACGTTTTTTATGTATGCTCAGTGCTCAGTTTTGTAGAGGTCACTGGCAAGGTCGTAGAGGGCGAGTTGTGTTGATTTAAAAGGCTGGCCGGGCGCTGTGCCCTTATACCCTTCGTTCAGAGCGTGTCTGGAAGCCATGTGCCTGGAGCCTCAAACCGGAAACGTTTTGGGAACCTCATCATTGCCAAGATCACCTAACCTTTTTTTAAAAAACATTTTTTAAATTTATTTTTGTTTCTGATTTTCCCCATTTTTCCTCCCAATTTAGTAGCCAACTGTACTCACGCTCGATCAGGAAGAGGAAGCAGACCACGCCCATGGCAGCGATGATGAGGCCGGGCACGATGAAGGACAGCCCCCAGTTGGTGGAGACCCAGTACCCGGCGATCAGGGAGCCCAGGATGTTCCCCACCGAGGTGTGAGAGTTCCACAGGCCCATGATCAGCCCCCTCCTGAGAGGACAGAGCGCAGAGTCAGAGACAGAGGCACACAGAGACACACAGTCACACACAGAGACACACAGAGACACAGAGTCACAGAGCGCAGAGTCAGAGACACAGAGACACAGAGCGCAGAGTCACAGAGCGCAGAGATACACAGAGACACAGAGACACACACACACACACACACACACACACACACACACACACAGAGACACACACAGACACACAGAGACACACAGAGACACACAGAGACACACAGAGACACACACAGACACACAGAGTCACAGAGCGCAGAGTCAGAGACACACAGAGACACACAGAGACACACAGACACACAGAGACACACAGAGACACACAGAGACACACAGAGACACAGAGCGCAGAGATACACACAGAGACACACAGAGACACACAGAGACACACAGACACACAGAGACACACAGAGACACAGAGCGCAGAGACACACACACACACACACACACACACACACACAGAGACACACACACACAGAGACACACAGAGACACACAGAGACACACAGAGACACACAGAGACACAGAGCGCAGAGATACACACACACACACACACACACACACACACACACACAGAGACACACACACACACACACACACACACACACACACACACACACACACACACACACACACACACACACACACACACACACAGAGACACACAGAGACACACAGAGTCACACAGAGACACACAGAGTCACACAGAGACACAGAGACACACAGAGTCACACAGAGACACACAGAGTCACACAGAGACACACAGAGACACACAGAGACACACAGAGACACACAGAGACACACAGAGACACAGGCACAGAGTCACCCAATCACACTATAACCCACCAACGCACTGCAGAATGAACTCTTAACACTCTAACGCAGAATGAACTCTTAACACACTGCAGAATGAACTCTGCATAATCACGGTTTGGGCACATTGCCACTCCACCCAATTTAATTTGCAAATCAGTCGCCAGAGATTCACGTGAAAACGATAGAAGGCTGACTGTGAATTACAACGCTGTGAACCTCTGTGACAAAACCAGTGCTGAAAAACACGAGCTCTTTGCTTAACATGGGTACATGGGTAGCAAACAGCCAGCGATCATTTAAATTGTTTAAATTCCTGTTTCAAATTCTGGATTTTTAAGAAATGTAGCGCTGGAAAGGACCAGTCCGTAACCCATTTCTGTCAGTGTTTTTGCCGTGTGTGTATGATGATAAAATCTCACGAAGTTAGAAGTAGTAATATACTCTTATTGCTGCTCGGATCGGCGCAATCCAGCCGACCTCAGGGGGTTAACCCGTCGGTTTGAAGAGCTCTTAATTTAATTCAGTAAGATCAGAATCTGGAGAACATCGTGGGTCCACAAAACACCGTTTTCACAAAAGAAAAACATATGAACATTTACTGGTGACTGCACCACCCTGGCTGTCGCTGGAGGAAGAGAGCGGAGGATGACTCACCTTCCCTTCCCAAACCAGTTCCCGATGCAGCTGACCACACTGGGCCAGCCGGTGGTCTGGACCAGGCCGTTCGCCACCTGCGCACAGGGACGGGAGAAAGAGCTTCAGCAGAACCACTGGACCCAATCGAGACCGGTGCACATTTCTGAGCAGGGATTCAGGAAGCGGACATTTACAGAGCACTTACAGGAGGCCTTTCAGGTTTGAGTTCTGTCAGCACAAGGGGGCACAGGCGGAAATCAGTTAAAGGTAAACTACAGATTTTTTGTCATTTTTTGAAATTTGTTTCCGATTTTTTCCCTTTTTTCTCCCAATTTGGTAGCCAATTACACCCTCTATTTATTTAGATTTACCCTCCCAGCACGAGTTCGCCGCTCGTCTCTAGGAGGCAAGCCAATTCTCAGATTCGTTTGAGAGGAATTCACCCACCCATGTTCTGGAGACTCCCTTACGTGCTTCACGGCGGACCCGAGCCGGCTCACCCTCCCCCCCTCCCCCTGGGCGGACAGACAAACGCCGCCCACGATCGGGGCTGATGAGCAGGGCCGGTCTGATAGAGACGGGTTTAGAACCACATCCCTGACAGGCAGCGCACACTCCTAAGACCAAGATTAGACCGCTACGCTGTCCGCCGCCCCAAAACTACTGTTAAGTAGCTGGGAATAGCACGCCAGGTCAAACATAATTTTTTTAAAAGAACCGCAAATTCAAAAGTCTAATTATTTGCTCCAGATGGAAGAAGGGCCCCACGGGGGCTGTGACACGCCCGTCCTGAACGACGCTAAAACACTCGTGTGTCCCGACGAGCTGGCAGTCCTGCTGTGAACCCCCCCAACCCCCGCTCGGCCTTGTGGGCCAGAGCCGCCGTCCTCAGCCCCGCCACTCACCTGGACGAAGATGTAGAACCCCAGGCTGTGGATGTTGTAGATGTAGCCCAGGCCGAACATGCAGGTGAAGAGCCCGCTGGTCACCATGCCAACCGTCAGGTACAGGCGAATGGGCAACCGCTCACCGATGATCCCGCTGCCAGGAGCAACGCAAATAAACACACGGTATCGCCACGGCAACACTGTATATACACATTCAACAATATCCTCTAGGGGTGTAACGGTACACATATTGGTACTTTGTTCAAACCGGCCAATACAGGACTTTCCAAAGTTCATAATAAATGAAAAGCAATTTTACGTTTGCAATCTTTTTTAACCACTAAAACAGGCAGGAACTATTTTTGTATTGATGGACATTTTGTTTTTATTTAAGTGTCTGTCTGTTAATGTCGGTTTCAAAGTTCATTTTAAATTAAAAAAATTTAGTTTTGCATTTTTTCCCCATTTTTCTCCCAA
>JAINUG010000300.1:530000-540000 GCA_029706075.1 Aldrovandia affinis | reverse complement strand
GACAGAGCTCCCTGTGTGCTACCATCGGTAACCTGGAGCTGTGGCTGACAGCACACGGATATCTCTCCCCACGACAGCAGCGGTGGACACATGTACACAAGTAAAGGGTTTGTGTACAAGTACAGATACCCTGATCAAATATTACTCCAGTAACAGTAAAAAAGTTATACATTTAACCCTTTGAAATGTAGTGGAAGTGAAAGTAAAAAATAGTTAAGTAAGCAACAGATACTTTAAAAATGTACTTAAGTACGCTAATAAGTAAAAGTAAATGTACTTTGTTGGTGTCACTGGCTCACAAGCGCACCTCCCTGCCACCGCCCCAGTTCAGCTCGCTTTGCGTAATTCACAAACACGGCCGTGTTTGAGTGGCCAGGCGGCGTGTGGGTACAGTGGCGTGGGAGGGGCTCTGGGGGAACGGCTCTGGGGGGGGGCCTTCTGACGCACATGTGCTGCAGCGGAGAACATGTGTCCGGGACGATGACCTCCCAAACCCTCGTCCTGAGAGGGGGTGCTGGGTATATGGGGTAAATATTCATTTTTACCATTAAGGGAAAATTAATTCAATAAGTGATTTGTCTCATGCCTACTGGAGTTCAATCATAGTAGAATTAAAATATTTTCTATGGTATATTAAGCTTAGTGAAATGTGCAGTATGCCACATGTTAAACCAATGACAACAGCAGAAAAGCACACACACACACACACGCACACATACATACATACATACATACACACTCACACACACGCACACATTCTCACACACTCTCGCTCACACTCTCTCTCACTCACTCACTCTCACACACTCACACACACACACACACACACACACACACACACTCACTCTCCCTCTCTCACTCACTCACACTCACACACACACACACACACACACACACACACACACACACACACACACACACACACTCACCATTGGTCCTTGTTGAAGGAGGAGAGGAAGCGTATTCCTGGGGGGATGGGGGCCATGACTGTGGAGCTGCAGACGCGCGTTCTGGCAGGGCGGGGGGCAGCGCGCTCAGGAGGGCATAGAGGATGAGGAGGAGGAGGATGAGGAAGATGCAGAGCAGGAGGAAGGTGTGGAGAGGTGACCGCGGAGGAACATGGTGGCAGACTGGTCTCCCTCAGAGTGGGCCCCACGTGCCCTGTGTTCGGACACACACGAAAAGCGCTTCAGCCACACAGCTCGCTTCCCCAAAAAAACCTGCACTGTATCATTTTAATCACTTCTGATTACTTCTGAATAGATATCTTCCCCTCTATTTTAAGAAAATGAAATTCCACGTCTTGCTAAAATTCTTTACCGATTGTTAAACATTTATAACAATCCGTAAAGAGAGACGCCAGACCAGACCAGGTAGTGAAGTGCCCGCTTCCTGGTTTGGCGTCATTACTGTAAACCACTAACCGATGTATCTTTTCGAGAAGATGCGCGCGTGGAATGCGAGGATTCCAGCGGACGACCACAGAGATCTGCACACCGCATCTACATTTAAACGTAAACCGGTATCGTGCGGAGTGCGTGTGTGTGTGAGCAGTGTGCGGAGTCTGTGTGTGAGCAGTGTGCGGAGCCCGTGTGTGTGTGAGCGGTGTGTGAGCAGCGCCCATTTGCTGGCTGCTGCTCGGCCTCACATCCAGGGGCTCTGGTTGGTGATGGCGCGGCGTTAAACGCTCACACGTCCACGGGAAAGAGCCACGGCGAGCCGTCTGCGGGAAACGCATCTGCGTGAAGAATGCGTGTGCGTGTTTTATTAAAGGGGGGGTGGGGGGTGGCAAACAGCGGTCACAGCCTGCAGCTACGTGGACATAAACTCAGCGCTGGCCTCGCGGGAGAGGAGAGGAGAGGAGAGGAGAGGAGAGGAGAGGAGAGCTGGAGGAGTCTTTTCAACTTTCACGCTATTCGTCTTATGGAAGCGAACAGTTACAACTGTGTTTGTACAAAAATGTCTTTAGAACAAACCTATAGCATCCTGTCCTACATCGTTTTAAGCACAACCCATAAAACGATTTTATTTACAGGCGTGCAGTAGGAAGTAAGGATAACTGGTCTCTTAAATCACCAACAAAAAGCATTTGGTTAGTTAGCCAACTAGCGTATAGCCCAACTATCTCGAACCCCGGTTTAAACAGGATAATTAAACGTCGCTGTTGTTTGTACAACACTAATTCGCCTTTTCCCCCCTCGTCTTAATTACTACCGATGAATCAGTTGCGGAAAATGTAGTCCGCTTACTTAAAATAGCCCGAGGATCGCTACAATCTGGCATGCAAATGTCTGGCTGCATTATTGTAGCCTGAACTCATAAAAACACGTTTTTCCCGTCGCGCAATAGAAGCGATTGAACTTGCACTTCAAAAGAGTCGAGCGAGAGTCCTTTGGCTCTTTGTGGCCGTAATTGGCGTGCTACGAGGGGCGAGCGACGTCTCGCAGCACCAACGCAGTCTCGTGCACACAATTGCACCGTCCCGAGCCAAGGGGAGCCCGCGAGCGAGCGAGCGAGCTGCCATTCTGGGCAGTAGCCTAGCAGCAGCACCACCCCTACACACACACACACACACACACAAAACAAAATGGGACACACGAGAATCGATAAACCGCGTAATCTTACCCTATCCATTGACGGGAGGACAATGCAATCCGTATCCCCCAAAACCTGATCTGTTTTTATCCCCAATGAGCTCGTTTCAGAGGCACCAGTTCCCCTCGAGTCTCAGGCGGCTCTGAGCGCAGAATCTGACAGTTTGGGCATATCGAGTACCTCCTCACTGACGTCAGAACGGGGAACCGGTCTGTCGCGGTGACTGATGGCCCTTTCCCTGGCGTGACGGCGAACCAGGACCCGAACGAGGAAATGCGCAGTGAACGCGCGGTCATTTAGCAAACAGGATGCATTTTATATTGGACAGGGTGTCACAAGGTAAACGATTTACAAGCGGTGTAAAGGTTTTGAAACTCCAAATGACACATTGCCGCGTTTGAAATGATAAGACGCACAAATGCACTGCGTTAACCGTTAACTTGAAATCCAAACAGCCTTTGTGTTTTGGCTTCATGATGTTTTTATAAATCTTAGGCATTCCCGGAAGCCCCTTTAGCGACACGGGTTATTTAGCAACTTAAGGTAAACACGTTGAGGCCAGGGAATAGGCTAATGGTCAAGATTCCGATAAAAGTTGAAAAACATCTTATGCCAAGACACCTGGAGACAGAAATAAATATTGCTTTACTTTTAAACAATTGCCTATTGTGTTGAAACTGTTTGTATAGCGCCCCGAGCCTGGGAAATACGCTTGATAAATACAATTTAATATTATTATTATTATTATTGTCATGTCCAAACCATATTGTCCCGTGACCCCCATCCTCTACATTGTGTCCTCTACTGTAAAGCGTCCTTGGGTTTTTCTTGAAAGGCGCTATATAAATTGAAGCTATTATTATTATTATTATTATCGCTTGTGTTTGCGTTACGCGTGACGTCATTTAAAACGGCGAGCTTTGGATTCGCTCCTCGCCACGTCACGGCCGTTGCCCATGGCAACGTCAAACAAACCGATTTTCACAGCAACCGAGAAACCGTAAACTCGGAGCGGAGCCCCCTTCGTGGAATCGAGCCTGTGTGTGTGTGTGTGTGTGTGTGTGCACCGTATTTAACGGAATGGTTGCGATGTCGGATGCAGGCTCGGAGGAGTTTGACGAGGAGCAGAACAACCTCGGGGTGAGTATTCCAGCTCAGCCAGTGAACGAAGTTAAAGTGTGCAGTGCGCTCGCAGCGTTCTGTGAATAATGTAACATCTGACGTCTCTTTTAAATGATAGGAGTATGAGGGTGACCGGAACGAGGCGGGAGAGAGACACGGTGTGGGGAAGGCTGTGCTGCCCAGCGGAGATACCTACCAGGGCCAGTACGAGAACGGGAAAAGGAGTGGTCAGGTAATGTGAACAGGGCCATTGTGTCATCTCAGTTACAGCGACATACGGTACATTTATGCCATGTTTTTATTGTGTGTGCTTTCATGGGATCATTACATCCGTTGGTATCGGGTCAAAAGGCAAACGCAAAGACCATACCTCGTTACCCGCGGCCACTAGCAACACAAGTGTGTTTGAGCTGTTGCTCACAAACGCAGAGCCTTGTTCCTTCGGTAGGGTAGTGCAGCGACAGAAGCTGTTTTATTGTTTTAATTGTATGCTAATTGTTTCACTCACTTTCATCTGAATAAAAGGTGTAGGCCTATGTCTTGACAGCAAATAAATGTGTTTCTGTTTTAGGAGCAGTAGCATAGCCCCCTGCACTTTCAAACTTGTTTTTCTTTTTCTTTTTTAATCAGGAAACACTATTCTATGCCTAAAGAAGCGCACACCATTTCTCAAATATCGTTAGTAGGCTCATTGTATTGTAGTAGTATTGTGAATAATAGTGTTATTCTTGAGCTCGTGTGGCGGATGCTCACACTCAGAACAGCAGGCCATTGCTCGGCACGTTAAGAGCCATGTCGTAGAAGAAGCGAGAACAGGCAAATGTAGTAGAAGCGGAGCAATAAGAATATTCGGCGCCTCAGTGCTAAGATGAGCGACAGTGAGATTTCTGTCTTTCATGCCACAGCTGGTCTTTTTAGCGCAGGCGCACACTGTGCCTAAAATGACCACAAGAGCAACATTATCACACCAGTGCACACAATCACTGGTTTTGGCAACACACGTGTGACCCTGGGCCCGTATGTACAAAAAGAAAATAAATATTAATAACCTTTTCCTTCCCAGTGTTACAGGTATGGTACGCAGCTGCCTGCAATGATGTCTATCGCTGTATTACTGCACTGATCTCTTGTGTTAACTATGATTGTTCTTACCATGTATTAATGCACATCTTGTAAGTCACTCTGGATAAGAGCATCTGCTAAATGCTTAAAATGTAAATGTAAATGTAAAATGTACAAATATTCTAAGAGTAGGAGTGCTGATCTAGGATCAGGTTTCCCCCTTAGCCTACTCTTTATATCAAGATCTTTTAAATCTTTGGAAAAGTTTAAATCTTTTTAAATATTTGCATTCAGTCATTTTAGGTCAACAGGGACAACGGGTAGGGTCAGACTTCGGTCTGGGCTTTCGCTTAAAATTGGGGTTAAAATTGGAAAGATGGTGGCTGGATTTTTTCCAGTTCTCGTTTAGGGAGGATATAAATTGTTCCACCAGGACACGGAGGGTACACGGAGGTTAGGAGCTGTCGGAAAGGCGAAGGTAGCTGAAAGGAGAGCTTGTGCTGCGCGTAGAGTCTGGTGATAGATCGTGTTGTGTCGCTGCAGGCAGGGAAAGCGCTGGAGGCCACAGCGAGGGGTCTCGGATTTGAATGGATGTTCTGGAGGTGGCCAGTAGAGGGCGACAAATAAACACGAGACAGAATGGTAACTGCCAAAATAAAGGGATTTGCATTTTCCCGTCATGGTTTAGGTCCACTCAACCCCTTAGAGGGAAAGGTAAACATCAATAAATACAAAGCCATTTTGAGTGATCACCTTCAACCTGTGGTGAAGCATTTCTCCCCTGATGGGAGTGGTCTCTTCCAGGATGGCAATGCCCCCATCCACAGGGCACCAGTGGTCACTGAATGGTTTGATGCGCATGAAAACGATGTAAACCGTATGCCATGGCTGTCTCAGTCACCAAATCTCAACCCAACTGAACACTTATGGGAGATTCTGGAACGGCGCCTGAGACAGTGTTTTCCACCACCATCAACAAAACATCAAATGATGGAATATTTCATGGAAGAATGGTGATGCATCCCTCCAATAGAGTTCCAGACACTTGTAGAATCTGTGCTGTTCTGGTGGCTTGTGGTGGTTGCCCTTTTAAGACAGATTATGTTGGTGTTTCCTTTATTTTGGGTTACCTGTAGGCGGTGGTGTTCAGAAGAGGGGGTTGAGCCCTGTCTGTTGTGACGTACGACTCAGACTCTGTGGAGGGAAGCGGTTTGATTTCTCGGTCTTGTTTCTGTGCCCCAGGGCACATACCGGTTTAAAAACGGAGCTCGCTACGTCGGAGAGTACGATGGGAACAGGAAGCACGGACAGGGAACCTTCTACTACCCCGACGGATCCACATACGAAGGTGAGTGTGTGTGTGTGTGTGTGTGTGTGTGTGTGTGTGTTCAAGTGCAAATTTAGGTTCAAGTTCTATATTGCCATGACAATTATTTCAATCACTGTCTCTGAAGGACTCAAACTGAGTTTATTAGCATGACAGGATTTACCCAGTGTTGCCAAATCACTTTAGAAAAATCTCTCTCCCTCCCTCTCTCTGTCCCCCTCTCTCTCCCCCTCTCTCTCTCCCTCCCCCTCTCTCTCTCTCTCTCTCTCTCTCTCTCTCTCTCTCTCTCTCTCTCTCTCTCTCTCTCTCTCTCTCTCTCTCTCTCTCCTCTCTCTCTCTCTCTCTCTCCTCTCTCTCTCTCTCTCTCTCTCTCTCTCTCTCTCTCTCTCTCTCTCTCTCTCTCTCTCAGGTGGCTGGGTTGAGGACCAGAGGCAAGGCCATGGTGTTTACACATATGCCAATGGAGACGTGTATGATGGAGAATGGCTCCGTCATCAGAGGTATGGTCACTGTGCCCACTGCAGGCTTCAGGGCTAAAGGCTGACCTCTCACCTCTCACCTCTCACCTCTCACCTCTCACCTCTCACCTCTCACCTCTCACCTCTCACCTCTCACCCTCACCCCTCACCTCTCACCTCACCCTCTCACCCCCCTCACCTCTCACCTCTCACCCTCTCACACCCCTCACCTCTCACCTCTCACCTCTCACCTCTCACCCCTCACCTCTCACCTCTCACCTCTCACCTCTCACCCCTCAAGACCTCTGACCTCTCACCTCTGTGCACAAAAAGAGCACACCTCTATCCAATAAAAAAAAAAAGTAAAAAGTAAGTTACTCTCCAGCACTGTAAAAAAAGAAAAAAAAAGAAATTTAAGGCAAAGGTACATTTTTAGGTAAAGAAGGTTTTAAGCACACAGCGCCGAAGGTCTATTTATTAAATGGAATGTCCGTGGTGTGATGCCCCTTACCAGATATGGGTCTGTGTGTGTGTGTGCGCGTGCGAATGTGTGTTCCTGTGTGTGTGCGCATTGCGTGTGTGCCTGTGTGTGTTTTTGCGCGTGTGTCCAGGCACGGGCAGGGGACGTACACCTATCAGGACACGGGCTCCAGGTATGTGGGCACATGGGGGGCAGGCAAGATGGAGGCAGCGGGCGAGTTCATCCACCTCAACCACAGATACCAGGGCACCTTCGCCAGCAACAACGTGAGTGAGACACACTCCTCTTCTCTTCCTCTCATCCCCCCTTCCCCTCTTTCCAGGCCTCTGTTCCACACATGCCCTCCCAATTATTATTATTAGGATTAATTATTATTAATAATAGTAATAATAATAATAATAACTCATTTTATTTAGGTCCATAGCTCAGGGCCAAAGCCGAGCCCAGCTCAAAGGTTTAATATAATTAATGATTAGTTTCTTATTTATTCATGAAGTTGGCAGGGCGAGGCTGTTATTGAAAGATAGGACATGGTGCGTGCTGTAGCAGGTATTAGAACAATGGTGAGGCAGCTTTAGTTGTAAAAGAATGACCCTGATCAGGGTGGGGTGGCAGTTCTTCCCTCTCAGTCTTACAGTAATGTTGGCACATTCGATAAGAGCGTTTGCACAATCTGAGATTTACAGTCAATGGTGTGTGGTATGTGTGTGTGTGTGTGTGTGTGTGTGTGTGTGTGTGTGTGTGTGTGTGTGTGTGTGTGTGGGTGGGTGTGTGTGTGTGTGCTTTTGTCTCTTAATCTGGCATGCGATACCCACGTACTGAATGACACAGTGATGTATTTGTGAACCTCCCCTTCTCCATTTCAGCCCTCTGGTTTGGGGAAGTTTGTGTTTGATATCGGATGTGAGCAGCATGGAGAATTTACCCAGGAGGATCAGGTACATTTTACTCTGGTTGACCTGTGTGTGTGTGTGTGTGTGTGTGTGTGTGTGAGCATGTGTGTGTGTGTGTGTGTGTGTGTGTGAGCACATGTGTGTGTGTGTGAGTGTGCGTGTGTGTGCGAGTCTGTCGAGGAGCAGGTAAAGGCGTCTGTGGTAGAGCTCCGTCTCGGAGGAGGCGGATCAATCGGCCCAGAAAGAGTGTCTCGCCCCGGAGGACGGGCGGCGGACTCATAGGGAAGGGTGGATTGAGATAAATAGAAGGTATAATTGGCAACCCAATTGGGAGAAAAACTGGAAAAACGTTGAATGTATTAAAAAAATAATGCGTAACAAGGCCCATTTACATTCCCCCCCCACCGAAAGAGCGAGGAGAGCGGTAGAGATGGGAAGACGCAGGGGTCGAACCCGAACCTGGGGGAAAGGTCTTTCTCCGTGGGAACCCTGGGAAACGAGGTGCCATGGCAACCAGAGAGCCACTGCTGTGCCCCTCCCTTATCTGTGCACTGCATGGCCACACAGATAGAATATCAACAAAAAATATTATTATATGTTTTTTGGGGCAGTGGGCTCTTTGCTAATGATGGGCAAGCTGGGCCTCCAGGACCACGTGAAGGCCCCCCCCATTCCTCGTCGTAGAGAGACCATAGGATCGGCTGGTTTCCGTTTCTCACCTTAAAACCAGTGACCAATTCAGACCCAAGAAACCGGCGGAGGTTAGTGTAATTATAGAGCACCTGTCGGGGTCTGTAATCAATGCAATCAACCGCTTTAATCGATCAATTAAGTGTGGAGTACCACCCAGCCACGCCCTGCAGCTCTGCAGGACCAGGGTTTGGGGACGCCTGACGTCAAGTCACAGATGGAGTGCATCTGATATCCGTTGTCTGTAAATAATGATCAGAGCACAACTATTTTCACATTTGCGGAGAGCTCAGTCTGTTTGGAGTTCAGGATGCCTTGCTTGTCCCGGAATGCTCTTGAGTTTGAGTTTGTGTGACAGAGACATTTCACAGTCCCTGATCAACCCTGATCTGCATCTTCATCACCATCCTCATCATCCTCACCACCTTCATTTCAGCGAACACAACGTGTTTCAAGGTCATTGGAGAGCATGCCAGTTTGATTCTCTTTTGGTCGTTAGACACAATTGTGATGAGAACACTCCCCAAACAGAATGTATTTATTTATTCTGAAAGGTTCCCGTCAACATCACAGAATTTTGTATTATTATTATTATTATTGTTATTATAATTTTTTTCAATGATAATTATTAAAATGCCGGATTCATTGACCACGGCGAACTTTCCAGACAATTAACACGACACGTTAACATGAACATATCCACAATTCCGTTTTTTTACATTTTTTTTACTGCAATGACAAAAAAGTGAATAATATTCTAAGACCGCTCCTGTAAAGTTCCTTGGGAAATTACACTAACTAGATATCCAGGAAACTGGAAACATTACAGTACCTGCTGGGAACGTTTACTCAAACTTTTTCCGAGAATGTTCTGGGAGCCAAAAGATAAAGTATGACAGCTCTGGGCGCCACAGTGAACATTATGGATCAGGAGGTCTACAGCTAATGGAATAACTGATATGCAAAAATAGGGCTAATTAGAGGGGTCTGTGAAATGCTCTCCTGGGAGTTTCAGTTTGAGTGAAAGTTAAAGGATATGTTTCATGTTTTCTTTAATTGGGGTTCTGCTGTCATAATAATGTCCCATCCACCCTGTCCCTGGCGCCTCTGTCACATCTGCCTTCATCTTTGTGCGTTCATGCTGCACAGAGTGTCTGATCTGTAGCTCAACCGGATGGCTACGTCAGTCCCGATACGTGAGAGATCACAGGGGCATCTGCAGGTTCTGTTCAGCGTGACACCACGCAGCAAAGCACCAGATTCACATCGCGTTTGTGCCTTTAAAACGTCACGCCTCTGAGCAGTCTGTGTGAGCCCGGTCCTGACGCTCTACCCTACGGAGTTTGAAAATAAACGCTTCATCGTCTCCCAA
>JAINUG010000300.1:510000-527500 GCA_029706075.1 Aldrovandia affinis | reverse complement strand
AGCAGCATTAAGCCTTTAGGACAATCCCACCAGACAATATACAAGGGTAGACAAAATAATGGAAACACCAAACAATATATTAATATTTATTAACCAATAAGGAGCCGGGTCGCCCTTCGACTTCAGAACAGCTTCAATCCTTCTTGGAACGCTGTTATACAAGTTTTGAACGGTTTCTAGTGGGATACTGGATCGTTGTTTAAGACATAAAGCCTCCAGTTCTTTGAGAGATGAAGGCGGTGTAAATCTTTTGCACCTGGTCACCTAAAATGGCTTTATTATTATGGTATTATTTGGGTGTATTTCTACCATATAGAGTAATAATCAGACCCAATGACTCCCACCACTGCGAACACCAGTTGGGAACAGGCAATGTAGGTTAAAGGCTTCCTTTGGCTTACTCCAAACATAAACCCGTCCAGATGTAGGAAAAGAGTAAAGTCATCAGACTATATTACTTTCTTCCACTGCCCAGAAGGCCAGGTTTTGTGCTCATTACACCAGGTTATGAGTTGTTGCACATTGGCCTTGGTTACAAGTGATTTCTGAAAGGCAGACCCACCATAAATATCAGCTTTGTGAAGATCACAACGCTCTGTTTTTGTCGAGACAGACACGGAGGTGTAGATTCAGTTCTGTGCCGCTAGATGTCAGTCTACCCCTATCGGTGAGCTTCGACTTGCGACCGCTTCCTCTTTACTGATGTAGTTTTTCCTGGTTTCATCCTTTGCATGCCGTAATGATTTTCGACACTGTTCGTCTTCACACATTAAATAATTTGACCGCTTCTGTGACTAACGTACCTGCAATTCGGACACCAACTACAGGACCTCACAATCTGTGAGATCTCTCACGGTGCTTTAGAAACACATGTTAAAGTGTTGATTTAAAAACGCCTGTTTATAGCAGAGACAGATTGGTCATTATTATTGACGTTCGTTATGAAACACGCGTCTAGACTAATTTGTAACTGGGATTTTTACTTACGTCCAAATACGAGTCATATTTCATATGGTGTTTCTGTCATTCTGTCTATCCCTTGTACATGGCCCCATTCATAGTTCAGCTGCCACGTCATCACACTGCGACGCGGACACCAGAAACGTGTTTCGAGAAAAGAGTGAAGCGAGTGACACGGGAATGCGGCTCCACATGTGTACAGTTGGAAGATGGCGTCGGTGCTACAGGATCCAGAGATACAGTTCGCACAGAGACTAGCTTCCAACGAGAGGTCCGTCCGAACCAAGGCTCTCAAGAAACTGAGAAAGTACTTCAACGTTAGGTCACAGAATCCCAAAGGTAACGTTAGCAACCGTTACGCCCGCTTTATTTGTTCTTTTAGCGATCATGGTAACCTGTACCAGCTAGCAGAGTTAGCCAGATGGCTACAGTGTTGCGAAAACCATGTCGCTTCTAACAGTAGCTCGCTTTAATCCTTCATTCTGTGATTCTGAAAGAGGTTCGCAATCTAACTTAAGATCGCTGCTTCCCAAAAGCTTTTATTTTTTATTTTTTAATTTTTTATATATATATATAAATGTGGCTGTTGCTAGTGAGTGGTGAAGCAGCGCACATTACAGTGGTAATGCCAGACACATTTTATAACTAAGATCATCTAGCTACCACGCTTGCTCAAAATGGTCTTCGAAACAAAATATCAAAACTGTCTTCGAAACATTTACTGTAGCTAATCCAATTTGCTCGATTTCCTATTGGCTGGCTAGATCATGAAAGATGAAATGTGTCTAGTTGGCGGCTGTGTTGATTGACTTCATGTGCTACTCTAGTACAGTTTATAACCGTCTTCCAGTGAATGTTAATTAAACGATTGCTTTATTGCTACCTTTGAATTGTGGCTACAGATTTACCTACAGGGTCCTAGTTTAACTATGTGGTTGCCCCTAGCACCAAGGAACTGTACTTCCCACTAGGGTGGCTTTCAGCTAAACTGTTCTTGACTACGGTTAACACTTTGTTGTACGTCGCTCTGGATAAGAGCGTCTGCCAAATGCCTGTAATGTAATGTAATGCCTGTAATGTAATGTAATGCCTGTAATGTAATGTAATGTAATGTAATGTAATTCTTACATTGTCTTTGCAGGTGGGTTCACCTCTGACGAGTTGCTAAAGATATGGAAGGGGCTTTTCTACTGTCTATGGATGCAGGACAAGCCGTTACTACAAGTGAGTTTTATTTCACAGCCCCGGCAGGGGTAATTTAAGGTTCTATGTGGTTATGTGTGGCTCAGTAGGTAGAGGTGGTGTATATGTGGTTCTGTGTGTCTCAGTAGGTAGAGGTGGTGTATATGTGGTTCTGTGTGTCTCAGTAGGTAGAGGTGGTGTATATGTGGCTCTGTGTGTCTCAGTAGGTAGAGGTGGTGTATATGTGGTTCTGTGTGTTCTGTGTGTCTCAGTAGGTGTCTCAGTAGGTGGTGTATTCTGTGTGTCTCTGGTGTGTATATGTGGTTCTGTGTGTCTCAGTAGGTAGGTGGTGTATGTGGTTCTGTGTGTCTCAGTAGGTAGGTGGTGTATATGTGGTTCTGTGTGTCTCAGTAGGTAGAGGTGGTGTATATGTGGCTCTGTGTTGTCTCAGTAGGTAACAGGTGGTGTTGATATTGTGGTTCTGTGTGTCTTAGTCTTCAGGTTCAAACGAACTGGTGTATATGTGGCTCTGTGTGTCTCAGTAGGTGTTAAGCCATGTATATGTGGCTCTGTGTGTCTCAGTAGGTAGAGGTGGTGTATATGTGGCTCTGTGCCACAGGAAGTAGAAGTCAGTCGCCTGCCTTGTTCTTCCTGCGTCGGTGGTTTTGGGTGGAAACAGCGTCAGGCCATAGATGTTGCTGCAGTGATTACAACAATTGGCAGAACATTTCGGAAAGTTGTACAGTAGTGAATTCATACATTTATCAGTATATGTGGTCCAAGTGGGAATCGAACCCACAACCAAAGCGTTGCCAACGCCATGCTCTACCAACTGAGCCACAGAGAACCACGCTCTACCGACTGAGCCACACAGAACCATGCTCTACCTACTGAGACACACAGAACCACGCTCTACCGACTGAGCCACACAGAACCACGCTCTACCTACTGAGCCACACAGAACCATGCTCTACCAACTGAGCCACAGAGAACCACGCTCTACCTACTGAGCCACACAGAACCACGCTCTACCTACTGAGACACACAGAACCACGCTCTACCTACTGAGACACACAGAACCACGCTCTACCTACTGAGCCACACAGAACCACGCTCTACCTACTGAGACACACAGAACCACACTACCTACTGAGACACACAGAACCACACTCTACCTACTGAGCCACACAGAACCACACTCTACCTACTGAGCCACACAGAACCACGCTCTACCTACTGAGCCACACAGAACCATGCTCTACCTACTGAGCCACACAGAACCACGCTCTACCTACTGAGCCACACAGAACCACCACTCACGGCACCTTGCTTCGCACTCGTAACACGGTGACGTATGCGGCGTTCAGATTCACGGCACACGGCTCAAGTGAACCGGACCAGAGTTCAGTAAACCGGCTCCATCATGCCGAGCCTCAAGTGCAGCATCTCAGAGTAGTAGTGCTGATCTAGGATCAGGTTTCTTCTGTCCGTATCATATCATCTATTATGAGCTAAGTGTCCCTAACTGATCTGGGATCAGTCCTCCTCACTCTCTCTCTCTCTCTCTCCACAGGAGGAGCTCTGCACTCAGATATCTGACCTGGTCCACTCGTTTGAACATCGACACACGTAAGAGTCTGTGCACATCGGCCCACGCGGTGTAGGGGGCTGGGGGCTGGGGGGGGGGGGGCTGGGGGGCCGGGGGCTGGGGGGGCTGGGGGCCTCGTCTTTATGGGTCTGCATCCTGTAGCTTTTAGATCACATTCTGCAGGTCAGGATAAAAATAATGGCAGCAGAAAATGTGCTAATGTCAGATCGTTTCTGTCTGTGTGTGTGTGTGTGTGTGTGTGTGTGTGTGTGTGTGTGTGTGTGTGCGTGTGTGTGTGTGTGTGCGTGCGTGTGCGTGTGCGTGTGTGTGTGTGTGTGTGTGTGTGTGTGTGTGTGTAAAAACAGCGAAGTAACTCTGGCGCTGAAATGAGCTGTAAAAGTGCTTCCAGCTGTTTGTTTTGGATCAGTACATTTGTCAGTACTATAACCCACCAATTAATGTTGTCCGTTAAAAGTATAAGTTTTGCCCTTGGAGGACATGTGGTGCTCTGTCTGGTCTCTCATTGGTTATCAGTTTGCTATTCCCACCATCAGGCCCCTCCCACTGTTACTTTCACTGTCTATTTTCTATTTATGTTTTATTTATTTTATTTTGCAGAGTTTTTGTTTCTGGAAAGCTTCCTGCAGACCATCAACAGGGAGTGGAACGGCATCGACCGTCTTCGCCTGGACAAGTTCTACACTGTGAGCTGCACTCTGCACTCTGCGCTCCCATTACACGCGCACTCTGATCCAAATGGAGATACTGGCATTCATACATTGTGATTAACAAGCTCTGACACTGATCCATCAAAGCTCATACTTCTGTTCTTATTACTGTTATTTTAATTTAAATATTTGTGTTTTTTTCCTTCCTATCTAATGATAGTAATGGTCTCTCTCTCTCTCTCTCTCTCTCTCTCTCTCTCTCTCTCTCTCTCTCTCTCTCTCTCTCTCTCTCTCTCTCTCTCTCTCTCTCTCTCTCTCTCTCTCTCTCTCTCTCTCTCTGGCAGCTGGTGCGTTTTGTGTTCAGGCAGGCGTTTGAGATGATGAAGAGGAGGGAATGGGATGTTGGGTGAGGATTTACTCTGGAAACACTCCTACCTGCTTACAGTTCAATAGCTGGCATACAACAGCCTGTAGACAAGAGGGAGCCTCGTAATCATCCATCCCTCTCTCGCTCTCCCTCCTCTCCCTCCCCCTCCCCTCCCCTCCCCTCCTCTCTCTCCCTCCCTCCCCTCCTCTCTCTCTCCTCTCTCCCTCCCTCCTCCCCTTTCTCCCTCCCCTCTCTCCTCTCCTCTCTCTCCCCTCCTCTCTCTCTCTCTCTCTCTCTCTCTCTCTCTCTCTCTCTCTCTCTCTCTCTCTCTCTCTCTCTCTCTCTCCCCCTCTCTCTCTCTCTCTCTCTCTCTCTCTCTCTCTCTCTCTCTCTCTCTCCCCCCAGCCTGGTCGGGAGGTTCACAGAGCTCCTGTCCGCTCAGGTTCTGCGCAGCACCAGTCAGGCCCCCAGAGGGGTGCAGTACCACGTGCTGGACGTCTACCTGGCCGAGCTCGCCAAGGTCGGGGCCGTCCAGGTACGGGGCGGGGCGGGGTGGGGCGGGGCCCAGGGGCGGGGCAGCCCAGGGGGCGGGGCAGCCCAGGTGGGCGGGCGGGGCGGGGCAGCCCAGGGGCGGGGCAGGGCGGGGTTAGAGGCGGGGCTGTGCGGGGGCACTAATCTCCTGAGACAAGCAGGTGACTCCGAGAACGCACTTCATACGTCCAACCAAACACTATTTTTTAATGATGTACTCACAGGATGAGCTTAAAAACAGACTCTGCTCTCCGTGTGAGGGCTGCACACACCCAGGGCGCGTTACAAAGAGACAAATACAATGGAAAAAATTATTCAATAAGTAAATAAAATCAATAGATCTGAAATAGGCTAAGTCCAAGAGGAATAGGCACACGAGAGCAGATAAGTCTTAAGACCCGATTTAAAAGAGACCATTGTAGCTGCACCACTGTTACGGCTCGGAATTCAGTTTCAGACACCAGGTGCAGAACAGATAAAAGCTCTCTTCCCCCCAACTGTTTTAAAGGACTGTGATGTTTCACCAAGAGCAGATCACCCATGCCCTGGCCTGTCCGCACCACAGTCCAGTGGCGTTGAGCATTAGTGACGTTGATTGGTGTGTTGTGATTGCAGCTGACTGCCGAACAGAACCTGACGTTCCTCGAACCGTTCTGCAAAGTGGCAGTGAAGACCAAGGAGTGAGTACTGAGCCAAACGGCCTTCAACTCTCCTCAGAAACACCTTCACAATCTTCATTATTCATTCTCCGTAATTCCCTTTTTATTTACCATTAAATTTAACCCAAATTTGGCGAGAATGTCTATTAGTTATTATATTATTATTGCTGTTGTTGGTATATTTCCTGTGATCTCTGGAATTTTAACTACTGTCTCTCTTCTCCCCCTCTTCCAAAACATCTATTCCTGCCACCTGCTGTTCACTTCCTCTCCTGTGTCTGTCCGCTTCCTGTCCTGGCTCTATCCACTTCCTGGTCCTTCAGTCGCGATCTGCTCCAGGCTGTGTACAGCAGCGTGTTCCACGAGATCGTTGACCAGGCCCCGTTCGCCATCGAGGACCTGATGAGGGAGGTGCGCGAGGGAGGCGGGTCCGACCAGGAGACCGAGAGCACGGCCGCCCCAAACCGACCCGGAAACGCCAAACAGAAGCAGCTCAACGGTAAGGGGCCAGCGCCGTTAGTCCCAGGTTCTGTTGAGACCGTGGTGCCGGGCCAACTGGACAGCGAGTGCGCTGGAACTACCCGCTCTTCAACAAGCCGGGCCCGTCTAATCTCACCACACCTCCTGGCCCCGAGACGGCTTCCTGTAGGGCCCCGAGACGGCTTCCTGTAGGGCCCCGAGACGGCTTCCTGTAGGGCCCCGAGACGGCTTCCTGTAGGGCCCCGAGACGGCTTCCTGTAGGGCCCCGAGACGGCTTCCTGTAGGGCCCCGAGACGGCTTCCTGTAGGGCCCCGAGACGGCTTCCTGTAGGGCCCCGAGACGGCTTCCTGTAGGGCCCCGAGACGGCTTCCTGTAGGGCCCTGAGACGGCTTCCTGTAGGGCCCTTATCCTCCTATTGGTTTTTTGTTGTTTTGTTTTTCTCCTTATCGTTTTCCTCTCCTGTGTTCTTGCAGGAGTCATAGTGGCTGAGGATGATGATGAGGAGGAGGAGGAAGGAAGATGACCTGTCACATTTGGAGGAGGATGTTCCCCAGGACGGGGAGGGAATCGGGCCGATGCTCCAGGTGAGTGTGGCTCCATGCAGATAAACACCGCTCCCCAAGCCCGCCGGACTCCGTGCACACAGTGCCGTACAGGAATGTCTGTGTGTCTGTGTGTCTGTGTGTCTGTCTGCTCTGATCTGATCTGACGGGTCGGGTCGGGACCCACCATCGGGCTGTGGGAAGGTGGATGGGTCGCGAGAAATGTCACGTGGGAAAAAATTATTTAACGTGGTGAAACTTATTTCACATAATAACCCTTCCTTTGATATTCACACCAGCCAAGTTAAATCACAGAGTTACTGAACAGTGTGTGTGTGTGTGCGTGCGCACGTGTGTGTGGTGTGACTGGTCATCTGGACTGTGCTTTTGACTAGAGTCATCTGGACTGTGTTTTTAGTTCATTTATTCATTTGCATCTCTGTCTCTCTCCCTCTCTCTCTCTCTCAGTTTGACTATAAGGCCCTGGGCGATCGGCTGTTTGAGATGGCCGGCCGCAGCAACACACCGACATTCAACAGGAAGAAACTATACGGCCTGGTCAAAATGTGAGTCCATTCCCCTTTCTTTTATTTATATATATATATATATACATATATAACACACACACACACACACACACACACACACAAAGGTCATTTACTTGCTTTGTAGTATCCAGACATAGTCCTGCCCTTAGTTATAACTATGTATTTATGGGGGGGTTTTATGTCCTCTAAACTCTTGCTCATTTCTCGTCCCTTAAAGATTCCGGGATCTCAGTGAAGGTAAGCGTTTGTGCTCCGGATCGATCTGTACCCCACACAGAGCACACACTGTTTAAACCATGCCTTCTGGCCTCCCGGGTGGTCTAGCGGTTACAGCGTTCAGCGCTGGCCACTGCGACCGGGGTTCCATTCCACCGGCCTTGCCAGAGCGCCACTAGGGGGCGGCGATTGGCTGTCCGCCCCAGGGAGCGGGGGAGGAAGCCGATATGTGCTCGCTGCGTATAGGCTCTGGAGTACCGGAGTTAGTCGACGGCTGCCGGCTCGGTTCGGAGGCGATACATCTCCTTTGTCACTGCAGGTCTCAGGACTATGGCAGCAAACTCACAATATGAGGGGGATTGACATGAAAAAGAGAGGGTGTAATTGGCTACTAAATTGGGAGAAAAATGGAAAAAAATCTTTATACATTTTTTTAAAAAGCGCTCCGATTGGAGGCGGCGTTTGGCTGTCCGCCTCCCGGGGGTGGGGGAGGAGGGTGAGCCGGCACGAGTCCGTCGAGGAGCAGGAAAAAGTATAATTCTGTCTCGGTAGAGGCGGATAAAATAGTAACTCAACCCGGAGGACGGGCGGGGGAGTTGAGATAAATAGAGGGTATAATTGGCAACCAAATTTGGGAGAAATGTAAAATAAATAAAAAATGTACATTTAAAAAGTGGGGGGCCTTTGAGGTGCGAGTGTGACTCCTCCTCTTCCTCCCAGGCGTGTTCCCGCGAGACGCGTACCCGGAGGAGGTCTCGACAGGACGAGGACGACGAAATGTTCGGCAGCCGGAAGAGGCTGAGGAAGAGGAGGAGGAACAGGGAGGAAGAGTCCGACGAAGAGGAGGAGGGGTCCGTGCCGAAGAAGCGCAAAGGTAACTCACGGCTCACCTGAGCTCCGGTCGCCCTGACGACGGCACTTTCGCGAGAGCCGCGGTCATCGGACCTGTTTGATCCATTTTTGGTTAAAAGTGAAATTTCTTCATTTAAATTAATTTATTGAGTATTTCAGTTTAATTATGGTCTGTGGTCGATGGTTTATTATTTACATTACATTTACATTAGCGACATGGGCTGGCAAGCGGAGGGTTGCTGGTTCGAATCCCAGGAAGGCTAAACCAAAAAAAACGGAGGGATGCTAGCTCACTTCCTAGCTCGCTTGCTAGCCACACAGAACCATGCTCTACCTACTGAGCCACACAGAACCACACTCTACCTACTGAGACACACAGAACCACGCTCTACCTACTGAGCCACACAGAACCACGCTCTACCTACTGAGCCACACAGAACCACGCTCTACCTACTGAGACACACAGAACCACGCTCTACCTACTGAGACACACAGAACCACACTGTACCTACTGAGACACACAGAACCACACTCTACCTACTGAGCCACACAGAACCACACTCTACCTACTGAGCCACACAGAACCACACTCTACCTACTGAGACACACAGAACCACACTCTACCTACTGAGACACACAGAACCACACTCTACCTACTGAGACACACAGAACCACAGTCTACCTACTGAGACACACAGAACCACAGTCTACCTACTGAGACACACAGAACCACAGTCTACCTACTGAGACACACAGAACCACGCTCTACCTACTGAGACACACAAAACCACGCTCTACCTACTGAGCCACACAAAACCATGCTCTACCTACTTGATTGAAGTGAATTGGAAACGTATTGTAGAGGTTTAATTTATTTGAAATTGAACCCTGTTGGGGAGTATGTAGTTGGGTGTTCAAGTTCCAAGCCAACTCTTTCCCAGACTGCTGCTCTGTTACAGAACCCCAAGTTTGACCCACACATGGAACAAGTTATTATACTACACTTCTGTTACTGTGTATAAAGATCATAATCATAAGCAGGGCTGATATTTTTTACGCTGTTTTCTAAATTCTCTTCCAGGCAAGAAGGACGGGAAGAAGCCGGCAGAGTCGGGCCAGAACCGTGTGACCGGAGCGGCCGATTCTGCAGACACGCCCAGTGACACCACCGCTGGCACCAAGAAGAAGAAGAAGAGGAAGAGGAAGAAACAGAAGAAGGAGGAGGAGGGCAGAACGGCCCTATCGAGGTGGTGGTCTCGGAGGAGCAGACGGCCCCTGAGGTGGTCTCGGAGGCCCCCGACACCCGCTGGGGAGGAGCAGGCGCCCCGAGGTGGTGGGGGAGGAGCAGGCGGGGGAGGGGGTGGGGGAGGAGCAGGCGGGGGAGGTGGTGGGGAGGAGGCAGGGGGGGAGGGGGCGAGCGGGTCGACCCAGAACCAGTCCCCGGGGGGCCCGGGCGCTCCAGCTCACACGCAGCCCGAGAGCCAATCAGACAGCACCGCCGCAGACGGCTCCACGGGCCAGGACAAGGCCAAGAGGAAGAGGAGGAGGAAGAGGAAGTCGTCCACGCGGGAGGAGGAGGGAGCGCAGGAAGCTGTCACAGAAGGGGCGGAGCCTAGCGCAGAGGCAGGAGGAGGAGGAGGAGAGGAAGAGGAGAGCCAATCTGTGCCGGTGGAGGAGGGGCCTGGGCCACATGCCACGCCTACTTCCCTGGGAACCAATAGGAAGAGGAACAGGAACAGGAAGAAGAAGAAGAACAGAGAGCTGTCTGCGGAGGCAGCAGAGCAGACGCAGCCGGGCGTTGAGCCGAGTGCAGACCTGAGCCTCACCACCGACCCCAGCTGCGCAGACGTGAGCATCACCACAGACCCCAGCTGCGCAGACGTGAGCCTCACCACAGACCCCAGCTGCGCAGACGTGAGCCTCACCACCGACTCCAGCTGCGCAGACGTGAGCCTCACCACAGACCCCAGCTGCGCAGACGTGAGCCTCACTGACCCCAGCTGTGCAGACCTGACCCTCACGGTCTCCAGCTGCGCAGAGGAGCAGCCGGGGCCGTCAGCCCTGTCGCTCAGCCCAAGAGGAGGAAGAGGAAGAAGAGCGTGATGAAGGGGGCCAGGAGGGCGAGGCGATGGAGGGGAAGGGGGAGGCGGCACAAATCAACGGACACGCGGAGGAAGAGGCGGGCGGCAAGAAGGCCAAACAGAGCAGCGTGAGTCTCCCCGCGATTACTGCGAACAGTCCGTCAGAGTCTGAGCGCTATGGCGTTTCTCCACCGACGGCACGGCGCGGTAACCATCCGTACCAATCTGTAACCAAGTTCCTCTTTACACATTGACACTGTCCAGTTCAGATCCTTTTGTTTCAAAGGCCTGGGTTTAGCTCGAGCATCGAATGCATCAAGTGATTTCTATATCTTTCTAAAAATCTATTTATGTGACGAATTAATTGCGTTAATGAAAATGCCAATACTATACTTTGTCCTTTCAAAGAAAATTTGTTTATTTCAGTTTTCGTAACACAAACCGAACTCGTAGAATGATGCAAGCCTGACAATACTACTTAACTCTATATAATACTCTTAGAATAATAGCCTCCCAATAATCGAAGTGAAGCTGAAAAAACAACATTGTGTCGAGTTGTGTCTGAGATTTAGCGTGACCATTCTGTGAAGATTGTGCTTGACCAATCAATGGTCTGCAGTATTGCTAGCTCCACCCTTAGGTCCCTGTTCAGCTCAGTAGTACCTAAACAGAGCAGTAGCTAAATTCAGCGTGGGTACTTTGGTTCGGTACGGTTCGATTGGCGGTGGAAAAAGCAACAAAACTTGGGAGCACAGATTGGTTGCCATGCCGTACCGTACTGTCCAGTGGAAAAGCACCAATACAGGAGGTTTAGAAGAAGCAGACTGCAACAGCAACTGGTTTCCCCCTTAGGCTCATAGCATAAGAAAGGTGAGATCATTATTTACCAGCACAGTGAGATACTACGATACTAGTGGTGGGCTCGTGGAGGGGTAAACTGAAATAAATAGAGGGTATAATTGGCTAATTGGGAGAAAAATGGGGGAAAAAATCAGAAACAAATTTTGAGAGAGATGTTCATGGGGATTTTGATGGGAAAAACACAAGTCTTTCTGTGTAAGTCGTGCTAACGTGCTAACACGTGTGCTAATGTGTGTCCTCCAGGAGGCCGACGCCCTCTCCAGCCCCACAGGGCCCAGCAAGCCCCTGAAGAAGAAGATGAAGAAGAAGAAGGCCAAGGCCGCGTCCGGGACGGCCTCCGATTTCATCACGTTCCAGAGCCCCTCGATCCCCAAACCCCTGTTCTGCAGGCGGGCCAAGGGCAGCCCCCGCACCCCTACGTCACGCAAGCAGGTAGAGCTCACCGCAGGATGCACCTGTGTCCCGTTAACAGGTAGAGCTCAGAGCAGCGCACCTGTGTCCCGTTAACAGGTAGAGCTCAGAGCAGGATGCACCTGTGTCCCGTTAACAGGTAGAGCTCACCGCAGGATGCACCTGTGTCCCCTTAACGGGTAGAGCTCAGAGCAGCACACCTGTGTCCCGTTAACAGGTAGAGCTCAGAGAGGGGAAATGTTCCTGGGTTTGATCTTAACAGGGTTCCCATGAGTCAAGGAAAAACCTTGAAAATCATTGTCACGGACATTTCTGATTCCATGTAACGTTATGTATTTTTTTCTTCTTTTCTGGCAACGTTACCGCAAAATGTCTGTTCCCCTGCCACCATTGTTGCCACCTGCCACGGCTGTTCTCTCTCTTCCTCACACACACACACACACACATAATGAGATGTGTATTTGCACTGGCAACAAAAAATGTTAAGTTATGAAAGTAAAGTCAATTTTTAACATTTAATTGAATTTGTCATGGAAAATGTCCATTTGATTTGAGTGGGATTTTAACATTTTATTTTTATTTCTTCTTGTAGTCGAGCCTGACGCCACTTTCCGAATCCAAGAAGGTCACCTTCGGGCTGAAGAACAACAAGACGGCAGGTGGGTGAAGCCAGACGCACAACTGGGAGAAAGCGTAATTAGTGGGCAGCGTTATCACAGCGTGCCGAATGGTAACTCTGGAAACAGCAGGATTTTCAGCTGCACAGTTTAAATTCTCTCCAAGTTATTTATTCAAATGGAAACCGCTTTCTGACCTGCGTGGTCTGTGCCAGAGGAATTGATTGTTTGAGAAAAACGGGCGCTTGAGGCAATTTATGAAATTGGCGCTCCTTGATTTTTGTGTTCATTACATTTTGGATGTACTTTTTTAAATGATACTATGTGTGTAATGTGTGTGTGTGTGTGTGTGTGTGTGTGTGTGTGTGTGTGTATGTATATATATTTATGCCATTGTTTTTGCCCCCCTTGCTGTGCTCAGGGTCTCTAATGCATGTTTAATATTTCTCAGAGTTCAAGAAGACGGATCGCAGTCTGATGGTCAGTCCGGACGGGTCCTCCCGTGTGCCCTTTGACCCCCAGCAGAGGCCGCGGGTTGGGGTGCTGAAGTCTCCCGCCAGGCCCCCGGCAGCAAAGGGCAAGGGCAAGGGCAAGAAGAACAGCGCCCCCGCCCCCAAGGGGCGGCCCAGAGCAGCCGACTTCTTCTAGACCCTCGACCCGTAGAGAGACACTTATGGATCAACTTTATTTTTTTCCCCTCTGCGTTTGGTGCCTGTTGCTCCCTGCAGCAGGCGGACATTTTGATTTGTGAGCCCCGTTGGGAAAGAAGAGTAGTTTGGTATTATTATACAGCCTTTCTATGTTTTGTTTTTTGTGAACAAGCGTTTCAGTAAAAAATGGATCTCCGCTTCACTGACAGCGTCCTTTGTGTTCCTGTGTGTTCCTGTGTGGGTGTTGCATGGAACGCGATTCTGAACGCTTTTTTTTTTTCTTTTTCTTTTTCATCCTTATAATAAAATAATTTCAATTACATTTTCTCCAATTTACAATCCAGTTACACCCTCTTGTCATGTCAATCCCCCCCCTCGTATTGTGAGTTTGCTGCTGTGGCCCTGAGACTGGCAGTGACAAAGGTGATGTACTGCCTCCTCCGAGCTGGCACTCGCCAAGCCGTTGACTAACTCCAGTATACACAGAGCCACTCCTATACGCAGCGATCTCATGTTGGCTTCCCCCCCCCCTGGGGCGGACAGCCAATCGCCGCCCCCTAGTGGCACTCCCAGTCAGAGTCGATAGTGGGGCGGCCGGTGGAATGGAACCCCAGTCACAGTGGGCAGCGGCGAGCGTTGTAACCGCTCGAGTGCCCAGGGGGCCCTTACACGGTTTCGGGAGGCCCTTGCACTGTTTCGGGAGGCCCTTACACGGTTTCGGGGGGCCCTTACACGGTTTCGGGAGGCCCTTACACTGTTTCGGGAGGCCCTTACACTGTTTCGGGAGGCCCTTACACGGTTTCGGGAGGCCCTTGCACGGTTTCGGGAGGCCCTTGCACTGTTTCGGGAGGCCCTTACACGGTTTCTAAGCGCTGCTCATTTCCCTCTTTCAGCCCCTCGCTCGCTCACCAGGATTTTGTTTGTTTTATTTTGCGTGGGTCTCATCAATGAGAGCCAGCGCTATCAATCAAGCCGATTCACATCGGTGCCGTTTCCCACGTTTCCTACCCAGCATTACTGGCGGGAAGCAAGTGCCCGAAAATCTGGAGCACTTTGATCGGTTTTCCTAGTTAAATTTTTTGTCAAAAATTAAGAAATAAGATTCAAAACTGCTTTGATTGCGTGAAAGGAAGAAAGCGTGAAAGGCGTCCCTGTATGGGAAAAACAGACTCCGAGGACGAGCGGCGGACTCATGGAGGAGGGTAAACTGAAATAAATAGAGGGTGTTATTGGCTACCAAATTGGGAGAAAAACTGAAAAAATCTGAAACCAATTATTATTATTTTTTTAAAGGCATGGCTTTCCTCAGAAGACCTAGACAGCCAGCAGAACCAGCCGTAGAACTAGAATTAAACAATTCCAACATTTTTGTCCAGTTTTATGTCCAATTGAAAACTTCAATTACGAAGGAAAAATGTTATATTCATCAATAGTAATAAAATGTTTTTCATTAAAAAAGTCATTATATCTTGGCCCCTTGCAGGTATACAGAAGGTGTTTTTCTGATGTGGAAGAGCTTTTTTTTTTTTTTTGTAATTAAAGTTTTTATTGAGAAAGCATAATTACATTTGACTTTTTGACATTCAACATTTGAAATGACAAGCACAACTGGCTTACAAAGTCATCTTATATATATATATATATATATATATAGATTCGTTCTGCTTTCGTACATTTTCTGCATACACACACAAACTATATACAGTGGTGAGGAGATGAAAGTTACACAGGTTGTTGGTTATATTAAACATTTATATAACTATAGGAGTAACATATTCAATCCACGTTCTCCAGTATGTCTTAAATCGGCTTGCTTGCAATCTTAAAGTGAATGTACATTTCTCCATTATAAAGATATCCTTCATCGCGTCAATGAAATCTTGCAATTTGGGCAATTCAGGCTGTAACCATTTTCTTGTTATAGTTCTCTTACTGGCAGCCAGAATTATTTTAAACAAATGCTTGTGTCTTGTTATCGCCATGTTTTCAGGCATGTGGCCCAAATTCATTACATCGAATCTAAAAGAAATCTCAAGATCTAGTACATTCTCCATCGCATTGTGTATTGCCTGCCAAACGATTGGATTACAGTGCAGCCCCCAAAAACGTGATATGATTGGGGTTTGAATCTCCACAATTTCTCCAGCACATTGAGCCCCCCGAGAAGTGCTGCTTCTGAGCTGGAGTAATAAAAAAATGTTTCACGTTCTTCCAACAGAATTCTCTCCAATTACAAGAGGCAGTTGTTTGCCATTGGACTGCACACACATTTTCCCATACGTCTTCAGATAATGTCAAGTTACCTTCTCCTTCCCATTTATCTTTTATGTAAATTGTAGAATCCACTTTCTGATTCAAGAATCCCTTACAAAATGCAGAAATAATTTTTGTAGAGCCATGTGACCCGTATGCTGAGTAGAATATCTCCACTATACTGTTCTTTTTTAAATAATTTTTAAAAAAAAAAACGATTTCTCTCCTATTTGGTACTGTTCTTTTCAAAAAGTTCGCTGCCGTAGTCCTGTGACCGGCAGTGAAAGGGCGCGGACAGCCACTTTGAGCGCCCTGATTCCGGCACTCCCGGCGCAGTGTGTCGGCTTCCCTCCCCCTCCCTGGGGCGGACAGCCAATTGCCGCCCGATGGCACTCCCGGACTCCGTGGCGGTGTCGAACCACTATACTGTTCTGCTGAACCACTATACTGTTCTTGCTTCTCGTGTGTTCACCCCTTTGATTGTCTGATGGAAATGATGTCTCATCTGTAAGTATCTATAAAAATCTATTTGTTCCAATTTAAAGCTGTTGGGTCTTAACACGCTCAATCTTACACTGCAGCTGCTTTTGTCCGGCGATAATCAACCAAGGGATGAGCACAGTACGAACCAGCTGGGCGAAACCGACCCGTCTGTCCGCCTCCACCGGAGCCCGTCTCAGGAAGTGCTGATCCAATTCAGGCTTTAAGGACTGGGTTCTTTACTTTTATTTTTCCATTTTTTCAATTTTTTTCTCAATTTAGTAGCCAATTACACCCTCCATTTATTTTGGTTTGCCCCCCCACTCCGCTCGTCTCTATGAGGCAAGCTCATTCTCAGAGGGCAGCAAACTCTGCTTCCTTCCAGACTGAATTCACCCCCACCCACGTTCTGGAGACTCCCTTACGTGCTTCACGGCGGACCCGAGCCGGCTCACCCTCCCCCTCCCCTGGGGACGGACAACAGCCCCAACGGGGCGGCCCGATCGGGGCTGATGACCAGGGCCAGTCTGGTAGAGACGGGTCAGAACAGCCCGGACCTCCAGGTTTCATACAGTAAAAGATTAGAGGGAATGTGAGTCTCGGATTCTATTTGATTAACACCATAAGTGAAGTAGTTTCCATCTGAAAACTACTAAGACAGACAAAACAATGTTAAATCAATGTTAAGTCAGAGAAATGAAACTCCTCATTCCATTTATAGAAGAATTTAAAAACCCCAGTCTAACCTGCCTGTATCCTTAAACACCCTGCATTCATTTTGCTCTGTGATGAGAAACTTATAAACACAAGAGTAATTAAAACTGTCATAGATGTTCTGTTTCACATTTTTATAAGCATATATAACTACCAGGCCTCTCAAAAATAACATTCCACACACTTTGGCTGGTCCGGTGTGGTGTGCGCTGCCTGTAAGGGACATGGTTTGAAACCCGTCTCTACCAGATTGGCCCTGGTTGTCAGCCCCGATCGGGGCAGCGTTTGGCTGTCTGCCCCAGGGGAAGGGGGGACGGTGAGCCGGCACGAGTCCGTCGAGGAGCAGGAAAAGGCGTCCGTTGTAGAGGTGGATCTATCGGCCCAGAAAGAGTCTCTCGACCCGGAGGATGGGCGGCGGACTCGTGGGGGAGGGTGAATTGAAATAAATAGAGGGTATAATTGGCAACCAAATTGGGAGAAAAACTGAAAAAATTTGAAAAAATAATAATAATAATAAAAAAACATTCCAGAGGGCCTATCCAATATGGCCATCTACACAACTCAACATGCAAAGACCAGATAAATAGCACATAAAATGAGTTGCGTTGGAAACAGATCCTTTCCACGTTTGGTTTTATTGGTTTATATGGTTTATTATGTCTCTTCCTGAATGCAATATGATGAAAAAGCAAACAAAAAATTCTGAAGCAATTTCATAGAATTGCATCATGGGGTTCCTCCATTCCCTCCCTCCTGGCCTCTCCACTGTGTATCTGATGTGTGCTGAGTTTGTACTGGCGCACTATGGTTCACCCAGGTGGGTGCTGCACATGAGGTAAG
>JAINUG010000300.1:435000-505000 GCA_029706075.1 Aldrovandia affinis | reverse complement strand
TCACTCCATCAATATCCATTAATCTAATCACTACATCAATATCCATTAATCTAATCACACCATCAATATCCATTAATCTAATCAATCCATCGATATCCATGAATCTAATCACTACATCAATATCCATGAATCTAATCACTCCATCAATATCCATTAATCTAATCACTACATCAATATCCATTAATCTAATCAATCCATCGATATCCATTAATCTAATCAATCCATCGATATCCATTAATCTAATCAATCCATCGATATCCATTAATCTAATCACTCCATCTATACCCATTAATCTAATCACTACATCAATACCCATTAATCTAATCACTACATCAATATCCATTAATCTAATCACTCCATCAATATCCATTAATCTAATCAATCCATCAATATCCATTAATCTAATCACCCCATCAATATCCATTAATCTAATCACACCATCTATATCCATTAATCTAATCACTCCATCAATATCCATTAATCTAATCACTCCATCAATATCCATTAATCTAATCACTACATCAATATCCATTAATCTAATCACTACATCAATATCCATTAATCTAATCACTCCATCGATATCCATTAATCTAATCACTCCATCGATATCCATTAATCTAATCACTACATCAATATCAATTCATCTAATCAATCCATCGATATCCATTAATCTAATCACCCCATCAATATCCATTAATCTAATCACACCATCTATATCCATTAATCTAATCACTCCATCAATATCCATTAATCTAATCACTCCATCAATATCCATTAATCTAATCACTACATCAATATCCATTAATCTAATCACTACATCAATATCCATTAATCTAATCACTACATCGATATCACAGCCCCGCCAGTCTCCGGCTGTGTCCTCCGGGAGTCAAGTGGAATGGGGCACATGCACGAGACTATTTTATGAGCTTAAAACGGACTTTAAACGGAGTGAAAATGGCGATGATTGGAACCATTGCAGGCGTTCGATAGTAGTTCGATTGAAGATTGGGCAACGCATACCGAATGAAAGAAAATAACTTCACTGTTCAGTTAATGGCGTCAAGGCCGTAAAGAAAGTGTGCCTTCTGCTGAGTGTTGCAGGTGTGCAGCTGACCTCACATTTACAACATATAAACGGGTAACGTTTGCTGGCTTGTCTTTCTGCGTTGTGTTTCTTTTTTTAAATGATTCGTCCAGTTGCAGGTTTATTCATGCGGTATGTTAAACCGCAGCTGGCATTCCCGGGAAGAGACATTTACAACATATAAACGTTTCCCGGTAATACATTAGCCCATTAAAATAAATTAATAAAACGCATGTACATAATAAAATAACAAATAAAAGAATACAGATTCTGTGTAATTATATCAAGTAAAAACAGCAATGTTACACTGCCACCACCTTCGCTTATCCAGCGAAGTCCGTAGGGGAGAGGAACAATGACTGATAGAAACCGTATGGCAAAGAATACATTTAATGACTATTTAGAAAGAGCTGTTCACGGGATATAGTGAATTGGTATTTCCCCGGTAACACTACGTCTGGGCACGCACACAAGTGAGATCGCACCACAAATAGACAAGTGAGGATTACAGCACTGCAATAATACATAGTTGCAATATAAATACACAAATATATTAAAATCAATATTAAAAACTGAGGAGAAAAGGAATTAAGAGCATTTATCACTGAGACGTTCGCCCACACGGACAGGAGCACCAACAACCTCGAACGCCGGGCCATCTCTCGGTTTCATCACAAGCCTTGCAGGTGATATTCATTTACCTTGATGAGGCTGCGTCTAAAGGCCTATACATGCTCGCGCGACTGCGCAACACGCGACATCCTCTGCAACACGTTGCAGAGGTTGCATTGATGTTGCAGAGGGTGTTGCAGAGGATGTCTGGTTGGTTAGCGAATGGAGGCGGAGTTGTCATGGTCATAGTTCATCAAGCTAGTACATCATTTTTTTACATTTTACATTTTAAGCATTTAGCAGAAGCTTTTATCCAGAGCGACATCCAGATTAGGGGAGAAAGATAAAAGCAGCGATTTTTTAAATTCTGTGAAAAGACAGAAAAAGACCATCCTTCATTTCCCTTAATGCATTAACATTATCTGGTCGTCTGCTGGTTTCTTTGTTCCATGTGAATTTACTGTATTATTTTAATGCTATAAAGGTGAGTTCCTCGCACACAAGCTGCTTTCATGACAGGCGTACTTCCTTTTTTTCAAAGGTTTTAAAGTCTATTGTACTGACAGAACATTAAAACTCTGAGATTCTGCAAACAACGAAGGATCGACTGTGGTCTTCATGTCATTCTAAATTAAATATTTAAGGTTGCAAATATCCAGATGTTTTGTGTTGTGCTTTAGATTAAATATAAATGTAACATGTCACTACAACACCTTAATGCGCAGAATATTACAACTAACAAAACAAAGAAAGAGCAGGGTTCATATACATTTTTTTAATCATGTAGCAGATGCTCTTATCCAGAAGGAATTACAAGATGTACATAAATACATGGTAGGAACAATCATAGTTAGCACAAGAGATCAGTGCAGTAATACAGTGATAGACATCGTTGTTGGCAGCTGCATACCATACCTGCATAGCCTACATCTATGTCAACATTAGCTAAGCAAAACTATCAATATCTATCCAGCTAGCTAGCAACCTGGTATCACGGCCAAATAAAGCTCACTAACAGTAGCTAACGATATAGATAGCTAGCATAATTTGTTCGACACGGTATAAAATGAACCAGCTTCAGGAAAGATTGGCTGAAGAAGTTCGAAGGTACAGGAGTTTCCTGCTTTCATGAAAACCTTACCGACCTTGTTCAATATATTTACGCCTACTAGTGTACAGAAGTGTAAGGACACCATGTCGCATAGGTTGCGCAGAAGTATAAATTGCAGAGTGCTCTGCGACGTGTTGCAGAGGATGTCGCCTCGCAGTGGCGTTGCTTAGGCAGAAGCATGTAGAGGCCTAAAGCTACCCGACCAACCGCTGACGTCATCTGCATTCATTACAGGTGCAAAGACATAGCCTACTGCGCAGCTTGCTAAACCCCAAAAGCCAGCGGATAAAACGTTCCAATAAATTGTTGATACTTTAAAAGTTCACCTAAGCCCAAAACCGCCGGTAATAAAAAATACTCAGATACCACAAACGGAACCAGTCCAAAACTGAAAGCATGTCAGAAATATTGGAGATTGGGGGACCAAATCAATTTATTAATATTTTTATATCAGTCCAAACCGGGGGACATTTTGAGCATATCTGAATATTGGGGGAGTTTTTATATATGGTAATTTCGGCCTTGCAGAGTATTGTAGCCGAGCTGCGCAGCCTATCAGAGCATTGTCAATTTGGAGCAGGACTATCAGACACATCGAGACAGCGATTTCCCCCATCATCAACAAAACGCCAAATTATGTTGTTGGTCCTTTTAATTGGGTCAGGAAATAATCTTCCAGTTTTCCCCCACATTAGCTGAAACAGGGTTTCATTCAGTTTTTTTAATTTATTAAACATATGCCATTTAGCAGATGCTTTTATCCAAAGCGACTTACAGTAGTCAATGTATACATTTTTCAGTATATGTGGCCCCAGTGGGGATTGAACCCACAACCTAAGCGTTGTCAACACCATTCTCTACCTACTGAGCCACACAGAAACACAGAGCCACATTGTTTGTTATTATCTTTTTCGTTGTACTTTCTTTCTTTTAATTCCATTGTTTAGCACCGCAGTGCGACAACTTTTTGCGTAAATGGATCTGTACAAACATAGTGAATGATTCATTATTCGAGTCTGCGCCGTCCCAGCTGTTTGCCACGCGGAACAGCCTCAGATTGTGATTGCGCGCGCGTGAGAGCCCCGGTGCCGTGATTGCGCGCGCGTGAGAGCCTCGGTGCCGTGATTGCGCGCGCGTGAGAGCCTCGGTGCCGTGATTGCGCGCGTAAGAGAGAGCACTAGGGCGGACCTGACCCTGCAGGAAAGAGCACTCCTTAAAGGCTCATCCAGCGCCGCCCGCCTCTGATAATTACACCCTGTCCTACATCCGCGCGGCGGACGAATCGGGCGCCATCAATCGATAATAAGGGGATAATTGCGCATCACGGACTGCGCGCGGATGAGAGTGCAGGCAGCTGTGCCGGAGCTTGTCAATTAGGCTAAATTGGGTCAAATAAAGTTTCACTGACGGGAAATGTGGCACGCGCGTCTCCTAAAAAGGTTTCGTTTGCCTTAAAAATAAGAAACACAAGCACAAATTGTTTACCTCCAAGTGGAATTAGTTTGAGAAAGATAACATCTCCAACATTTCCGCTCTATTGCCGTTGGTCGGGTGCATACACGCAAAGGGGGTCTATTCACCCCCGATGAAGGCAATTTAGCAGAAACGTTGATCATCTTCCAATTCTCACTATAAACATAAACAGGAGAGAAGAGCGCAACCTTCCGTTTTGTATTCGCATAACTGTCCGATAATCTGCTCCTCATTACTGTGAGCGTGCGTTCCTCTCTCTTACCTTAAAGATGGCGATGGGATACAGACAAGGGGGGGTGGGGGCAGTAGAGGCACGTTAGTGTTGATCCTCTTGTGAATCCCGCTGACCGCTGTTGAGAGGTATGGACACCGGTGACTTACTGCCGTGCTGTGGTTCAGGGTCGTGGCTAGATACTAACCCTAACGTTTCCCCAGATCTCGCGCATGCGCATTTGCCGCTAGTGATACGTTTCAAAGACGAGCTGGTAACCGTAACCCTAACCGTAACCCGAACTCCAACCCTAACTCGAACTCCAACCCTAAACGTAAGTGTAAGACCGCTGGAACGGGAGTTGGATGCTTTCCGTCGTTACTATGGGGACTATGTTGGACAAAATTGGGAAAAATAGGGTTACTGTCTAGCCACGATTGTGCTTCAGACTGGCTTAAGAGGGAAATCTTCTTTGGCACTCTAAATGAAGAGACAAAACGGAATCAAAATATGTCATAAAAATCCGATCATGGGGCCCCCTGGTGGCACAATCGGTAAAGGCATTTGCCCGGAGTGCAAGGTTGCGCTACTGCGGCCGGGGTCCGAGTCTGGACGTGTCGGAATCGCAGTCAGCGTTTGGGCGAGTGCCGTATGGAAGGAGGCGATTCGCCGTCGGTAGCGGCTGGGCCCGTAGCTGCAGAAGGAGGGCTTGTTGAAGGGGGACAGCTGGATCAATAGAGGCTACAACTGGCCACCAAACTGCGAGAAAAACGGGAAAAATCTGAAAGAAAATGTCATTTAATTTTAAAAAATCTGTTTATTGCAGCGGTGTTTTCAGCCAGAGATAAAGACCTGTTTGAAAAGGTTTCAACAACACTGCCTTTGACGTGATAAAAATACCTTTCTGAATGACAGTATGGGAGCTCTTTATCATTCACAATATTTATCAAAAGGAATCACAATACATTTGTGAAGAGCCTGGGAGTTATATGAACTGTATAGCAGACAAGATAATTGAACCACCGTTGAGAAAGGACTCGTATTTTGAACGAGTATATCTGAATTTCCATTACAAAGGAGTCTGAGGGGGCGACGGATAGCGTAGCAGTGTAACGCACCCGTATTGGCTGGTCCTTTACGAGTGTGAGCTGCCTATCACGGTTGCGTTACATTCACATTTACATTTTAAGCATTTAGCAGATGCTCTTATCCAGAGCCACTTACAAGATGTGCATTAATACATGGTAGGAACAATCATAGCTTGTGTAAGAGATCAGTGCAGTAATACAGTGATAGACATCTTTGAGGCAGCTGCGTACCATACCTGTAACACTGGGAAGGAAAACGTTTTTATTTTTTAGTTTTTTTTAGAATAGTTTGATGGCCTGACCCCTGCCCCCCCCCCCCTCTCTCTGCAGCGCACACCACCAGCAGGCCCGGGGGCCCCCAGACGGCGCAGGGAGCAGGCTCGGGGGGCTGCAGTCTGTCCTGAAGGACACAGTGTCCCCCGCTTTCGGAGCCACCATCATCATCATCATCACCGTCATCGCGTCCGGCAGCGCCTACCTCTGCTTCCTCAAGTACATCTGCAGCGGCTGCTGCAAGCCCACCCAGGTGGCCCCCCTGTCCCGCACCGACCCCAACAAGTGTGAGGAGCAGGTGTAGGGCCCGGGCCCTGCGTGTGTGCGGCTGCCAAGGGTGTAAGTAGTGTGTGTGCTGGAGAGTGTGTGTGTGTGTGTGTGTGTGTGAGGGAGAGTGTGAGGGAGAATGTTTGTGTGTGTGTGTGTGTGTGTGTGATACACTATAAGGCAAGGGGGGTCATATAGGCTGGATGGTGTGCTTCACCACTTCACCAATTCACCAATTCACCACTTCACCAACGCTTTTTCTTTTCTTCAGGAGGTGAACAGTGAGCTGGAGGACCCCGGGGTATAAACACCAGCAGCCAAGAGGGAGCGGGCCTCGAAACCTCACGGGAAGAGGGGGAGAGGGAGAGAGGGAGGGAGAGAGAGAGAAAGACCACATTTTTAGAAACAAACAATGTTTCCATTAACGTCTCATCCTTGTTATCCATGTTGCTTAGACACAAGGCTGGAGCACGCAGAGCCATGTGACCAACCCCATGCTTCAGACAGATTGGAGAGGGGCTTCACGTTAAAACTAATTATCTGACTGGTTTGGTCGCCATGTTCTGTCCTGGGGGGGGCTAAGTCGGGAAAATTTGAGAGTTCATTTTGGTGATTATTGAACTGTTTGTGAAGAATAAACAACTCTTACAATAAGTGTGAGTCAGAGCTGAGGACAAATATTAATTGAATCCAGGCTTTGCTTTTCTACTGTGTCTAAATCTATTTTTACAACCACTCCTCCCCCGAGCACATTTTTTCCATTTCTTGTTGTGTCATTCAACTCTGATATATTTCACAATAAATTTGTGCTCATCTTTGTATCTTTTGTATCTCAGCCTATTGTTAAAAAAGCTGGCATGCTATCACTCGTCCTGTGACTGCACACATCTTTAAAATGTTATTTCGACGCTGGCCACTGCGACCGGGGTTTGATTCCACCAGCTGCGGCAGTATCGGCTCTGGCCGGGAGTGCCACTAGGGGGCGACAATTGGCAGTTTGCCCCAGGGATGGGGGAGGGAAGCTGATATGAGCTCACTGTGTATAGGAGTGGTTCTGTGTACCAGGGTTACAGTCGACGGCTTGGTGAGTGCCGGCTCGGAGGAGGCGGTACTTCGCCTTTGTCACTGACGGTCTCAGGACTACGGCAGCAAACTCACAATATGAGGGGGGGATTGACATTAAAAGAGAGGGTGTAATTGGCCTCCCCCTCCCCCTGGGACGGACAGCCAATCACCACCCCCGACCAGGGCTCTGGGCCAGAGCCGGTCTGGCACAGCCGGGTTTCATACTGCGGCTGTAATAGGCAGCTTGCAGAGACGCTAGACCGCTACGCTATCCGAGGTCCCGATCTTTGATTTATTTTAAATTATCTATTATTTTGAGGGTTTCGGTCTCCAGGGCATTCCCTGCACAAAAGCTACTCCTTTGATTGAGGATCATGCACCTGCGAACCAACACTGATCGTTAAAATCAGGTACTGTAAGTGACACCTGTGGCTACAGAGCCGGTTATTTTGCTTCCCATCCGATCAGTGCTGCCTCTGGGTTCACTGTTTCCCTGTGGACCCCGATGCATGGTTTGACTCCTTCTCATGCTAGCATGCTCTTTGCTTTAACCAGGTTGAAGCTGGGAAACACCACGACCATAAGACTGTAGATCGACCCCCCAAAGCAAAACAGACCCACCACCCTTTTTTTCCACAGAGTGGATGTTGTTCATGAAAGTGAGCTTAACTTTTTCATGGCGCAATGACGCAAAAGAAAAACGGTGGAATTATTTTGTTTTGTCCGACCACAAATCATGGCTCCAAAGTGTCATTAGAATCCTGTTTCCGTAGCGCCTCTTTCTTTGTGTGACTTATGAAAAGACTGCGCCAGCAGGAGAGGTTCATTCAGGGAGAAGCGCGATGGTTTGACAGCGTCATCGTTTCCCGTGTCCCGAAGCGCCGCCTCGTTCACAAACAAAATGCCCAGAGGACCTGACGGGAGTATTACATTTCTTCAGATATTACATAATGTCTCTTATTCAAATGCGTGTGGAAGGAACTCATCTGCTAAATGATTGTATTGTGTTGTGTGAAATGGGGTGAGGCGGTTCACCTCAAATTGATGAGCGCTCAGCAAACGGGCCAAGAACGAGGCGAAGGACAGAGTCCAGCTGTGGTTCAGACACGCAAACCCACCGCGGTGGTTCCGGAAGCTGCCCCAGTGGAATGTCCTGAATATGGTGTTTCATAATTTGTGATAGATTATTATTATTATTATTATTATTAATAATAATAATAATAAAAAAATACATATATAAAAAAATAAAAAACGCTTATATTTTATGTGTTGATTGGAATTTCAGCATAGATTAAATTGGATCTCTCGGGTTTTCAGAAGCTGTTAGGATCGGGGTAAAATGTATTTTGACACATATTTTGGCACGTTGCCCACTGAAGGCTGAGAGTGAGAAAGGCACAGCATGAGACGCAGAGAGAAAGGTACAGTCCAGCCTCTCAATATCTCCCAGGAGATCGCCACATTCTGTCAGAAAAAATCCTATTCTCACTGACAGATGTGCTAGTTCCTGTTTCCCCTCATGGCTGTGTGTTTGTGTGTGTGTGTGTGTGTGTGTGTGTGTGTGTGTGTGTGTGTGAATGTTTGGGACAGCAAATTTATTTAGGTGACATTGACAAACCAGGACTCTGGAAAGAATAGTGTAGCTGTGAGTTTACTACAGGTATCTGCCAAAATAAAGGAAACACTTGAGGAAACACATTCTGAGTGAACACCTTCATGCCATGGCCGTCTCAGTCACCAGATCTCAACCCAGTTGAACACTTATGGGAGATTCTGGAGCGGTGCCTGAGACAGCATTTTCCACCACCATCAACAAAAACACCAAATGATGGAATTTCTCATGGAAGAATGGTGTTGCATCCCTCCAATAGAGTTCCAGACACTTGTAGAATCTGTGCCAAGGGGCATTGAAGCAGTTCTGGTGGCCCAACGACATATTAAGACACTTTATGTTGGGGTTTCCTTTATTTTGACAGTCATGTATGACACCTATTAATAAACACAAGAGGCGGACCTTCCAAAATCCCCACACCCTCTTAGCCTATCAGCACAGTTGCAGGAGCCACTATCCCACAATGCACTGCCTCCTTCCTTCAGTCGCTGTGCTGTTTGTTTAGTCTTTCTCACCCCAGTAATATACATTTTCTGTTTGAGGATTGTGAGGATTTGAGCTGACCTTTCAGAGAAAGCCCTCTTTCTTAAAGGGGAGCTTTGAAATTGGCTTGAAATTGTAGACCGGAGTAAAACACCCACTTTCCACTATGTTCACAACTGAAGACAGAGAAGAAAGAAAAAAAGATGCATCACAGACATTAAGCTTTTTCTTAGACCTCCTCCAGTAAAGCAGAACGAACATTGAATAGAATTGAACATTGGATTTATATAGTGCTTTTCAAGGAACCCAAAGCACTTTACAATGACAGGAGCAACTCACCTCAACCAGCACCAATGTGCAGCACCCACCTGGATGAACACAGCGGCAGCCATAGTGCGCCAGTACAAACTCACCACACATCAGATACACAGTGGAGAGGCCAGGAGGGAGGGAGGGAATTAATTGTATATATATTGGCTTGGTTGTGAATTTGGCCAGGACACCGGGTTAACACCCTACTCTTTTTCAAAAAGCACCATGGGATCTTTTATGACCACAAAGAGTCAGGACCTCGGTTTTTTACCATCCCATCCGAACGACAGACATGTACTCCCGTGGTAGTGGTTGAGGAGAGTTGCTCCTATCATTGTAAAGCGCTTTGGGTTCCTTGAAAAGCACTATATAAATCCAATGTTCAATTCTATTGGACGGACAAACCAAGGTGTTGGGTTCCCCCACCTGGAGCCTCTCCTCTGGTGATCTCACACCATTTCACCTCTGTGTTGTGTTGAGCTGTGTCCAGGGGCACTGGCCTCTCTCATTTAAAAACCCTGCTATGCGTACGCTCCAAGAGACAGCCCACAGCTTTACAAAACATGGTACGAACATCTTTCAACGTAAGTTCAGTCTTACATTCGTGTATGTATTCATTCACTTGTGTATTTTATCATTGCTATTATTCATATTGTGTAATGTGTAATGTTTCCCCAATGGCATACATAATTGTCTGTTAAAATAACTTGTGGAATAACAATAACAAAACAACAATTTAAAAAAGACATTCAAATAAAAGCCTTCGGTGGTTACCATGGTTACCGCGGTTCTTATAAACAAGGGCACTAACCCCTACAGTGTGCTGCTCATTTAAATATTCTTAGCTGGCTTCACAAATTGGGACACAACAGTTTTTTGAGGGATTTGGATTTGTGGCTTACTACTTGATAGCATGTTTGTGAACGGTGAACGCTGTTTCCCGCTAAAGCCTTTCAAACGCGGAGCAGGCGTGAGCTCACCGCCAGCACAGAACGCTTCCCTGGGGCAAAACGAACAGGCGAGTTCCGTCTCGAAGGGTACAATCGGCCACCAAATTAGGAGAAAAACTGGAAAAATCTGAAAGAAATGTATATAAAAAAAATATATAATAATATTTATATATTAAAGTGCTTTTCATAAACCCATAGGCACTGTACAGAGTAACCAGGGAAAGCCATGCATGCACAGACCAACAGGTGATACATGAACAGGTGTACATGGCATTTTAGGCATTTAGCAGAGGCTCTGATCCAGAGTGACTTACACAGCTTGCAGTTTGAACCATTATTATTATTTTTACATATAGTCAATTAATAAAATGTGATATTCATGAAAGTAATTCAGGTTAAGTAGGTTGATCAAGGACACAACAGCAGTGCTTTACATGTGAATCGAACCTGCAACCTCAGGGTAACCAGCCCAGTTGCCCTAACCATTATACTACACTGGTGCGCCATGTATAGCAATGGTACATACATACAGCCAAATTATAGTTCAGAGGATACGCTGGAGGGTTGGGTTTTGAGACGGGACATGAAGGTTTCAGTAGAGGGGGAAGGTTTGGGAAGGGTGTCCCAAAACCGTTGGGCAGCCCTGGGAGAAGCAGGACCACCAAGGGTGCGAAAACGTGATGTCACAAAAATCTCACCCTCACCCTGTACTACCATACACACCAGACCTGGGCCAAATACTTTAACTCTGTAGACGCTGGCAAAAACACTCACTGCAGATCTCTGAGAACCTTCAATACATGTTATGAACCAAAGTGTACAATCATAGGAAAGAAATGAGACATTTTGTTATGAACATTGGTCAAAACAGTGTTTCTTTTAAAATAGGCAGTAATATACAGTGTGTAACCCACACACACGCACGCACGCACGCACGCACACACATTAAAAACACAATAAAGAAAGCTTCTTGTTAAGATGGTTTATTAATGTTGATAAGTGTTACATGTATGAGGACAGTGTCTGCAGCAGGGCCCCAGAGGGGCTCCTTCAGGTTTGGTCATTTCCCTCTGAGGGGAAGAGCTGGCCAGACCTTCACACACCCTACTGAGACACTCACCTCCTGAGGGAGAGCAGAGGACTAACTAACTAACAGGGCAGGGAGGGAGGGAGAGAGAGAGAGGAGGGAGGGAGAGAGGGAGGGAGGGAGGGAGAGAGGGAGGGAGGGAGGGAGAGAGAGAGGGAGAGAGGGAGGGAGGGAGGGAGAGAGAGAGAGAGAGAGAGGGAGAGAGAGAGGGAGGGAGGGAGGGAGGGAGAGAGAGAGGGAGGGAGGGAGAGAGAGAGACAGAGAGAGAGAGAGAGAGGGAGAGACACAGAGAGAGAGAGAGAGGGACACAGAGAGAGAGAGAGGGAGGGAGGGAGAGACACAGAGAGAGAGAGAGAGGGAGGGAGGGAGGGAGGGAGGAGCAGAGGAGTGACTAACTAACAGGGAGGGAGAGAGAGAGGGAGGGAGAGGAGGGAGAGGAGAGAGAGAGAGAGAGAGAGAGAGAGAGAGAGAGAGAGGGAGGGAGAGACAGAGAGAGTGTGTACAGGTGTGTCAGAGAGAGTGAGAGAGAAAAAGTGTGTGAGAAGAGAGAAAACAAAGTGAAAGAGAGAAAAAGGTCACTAATTTTATTGTAATGGAAATGAAAGCGTTTTCCTTGTGATGGGCATCTTATGCTGCTATGTTTGTGATGGCTTTCGCCTTGAAGCGGATTGGGGAAAGTGAGCAAAGGGGGGCTCTCTGTGGCACAAGGGGATGTGGGGGGGGTCAGCCTCCCGACCCGACCCCCACTCTACCCTCAGGACGCGCGCTGCTCCACCTGCATGTCCCGAGGGCCTCCCTGTGGCACGGGTTCGAACCCGGAGTTCAGGGTCTGCTGCTTTTCCCGAGACGCCTCCCCTTCCATGCTGCGGACAGGAAGGAAACAAAAAAACACATTTTTATGTTGTTGTTTTTTTAAATTTATCTGCAAGATACCATTTCACCGTTCATATCTTTTGTCCCACTTGTTATCATCAGCGGACAGGGCATCAATGCCAGCCCCCTGTGTGGTTAGTGACACGGGCTGGCAACCGGAGGGTTGCTGGTTCGAGTCCCAGGAAAGCCAAACAAAAAAACTATGAACTGGAAACCGGAGGGATGCTAGTTCACTTCCTGGGGCACTGCCGAAGCGCCCTTCAGCAAGGCACTGAACCCCTAAACTGCTCCAGGGGCGCTGTACTATGGCTGACGCTGCGCTCTGACCTCTCTTAGGAGAGATATGCAAAAAGACACATTCCAGTTACCTTGTGTAACATGGCAATAAAGAATATTCTATTCTATTTACCAAACCATCGCCACACCATAGAGGAGCCACTCCAGTTTACAGGCTCACTGGAGGCCTGGCTACACTCCACACAGCAGGACCAGAAGCAGCTGCCTGGTTTCATGACTTTGCATTCGCTAAATAAAATAAATAAAACCCCCCATGCCATTATAAATGATCCGGCTAAAAGGTGCGACATTTTATTCTGTCAATAAGCCCACTTATCCAGCTCCCCCAGGGCCAGACCCTCCCCTGCTCCTGCCTTTATTTCATACTACTTTCTTTTTTAGCCCTTTTATTATACTGCCACTTTCCTGGAACTCCACTCTGCTGCCGTTCGCTGGGGTGACGGGAGGATTTTCAAGTCTTTTTTTTGCTCCACTGCAAACACAATGTTTTATTCACAGATTTTTTCCCCCGCAATGTGTCCAGAGTTTCTGAAGCTCTGATTCAGAGATTGTTGTTGAAAACTCTCAGGGATTGGTGTGCAGGAGTGTTTTAGAATTTTAAAAGCATTTCAAAATACACATTTGATCAAGGAGTGCATGCACACACACACACACATGGACTCTAGAGCAGGTTGAACAGTAGACATGGTTTTGCATGTAAAGGAGGTCATCGGTGTTATTCTTAAAACAGCCTTAGGCCCAGGGCTCCAGCGAATGTGAAGTAATGCAGCTAGTGAGAGACACAGAGACACACAGACAGAGACACACAGACAGAGACACACAGAGACACACAGAGACACACAGACACAGACACACACACACACACACACACACACACACACAGAGACACACAGAGACACACACACACACAGACACACAGACACACACACACACACACAGAGACACACAGAGACACACAAACAGACACACAGAGACACACACACACACACAGAGACACACACACACAGAGACACACAGACACACACAGAGACACACACAGAGACACACACAGAGACACAGATACACAGACACACACACAGAGACACACAGAGACACACACAGAGACACACACAGAGACACACACACAGAGACACAGAGACACACAGACACACACACAGAGACACACACAGAGACACACAGACAGACACACAGACACACAGACACACAGGGATCTGAACTGTGCTACATGAGGACACAGATGCAAATGACCGTTTCATAACAGGTGGTCGATGAGATGAGATGCACATCCAAGTCCACACACACAGCAGAATGTGCAGCAGGTTCTTGGTTATCCCATCACGCGGCTGTCGCCATCGCAGCACCAGGGTACAAACTGAATGTATTTGTTCTTGGAAGACTGCTGGGCAGGGATAGTCCAGCACGCGCCTGAAAGCTGCTGCTTTAAATAATCAGGTCCCCTTTTGCACACACTAGCCCCAGGAGGAAATCAGACCGCATGCCAGCTTCAATCTACGCACAAGCCTGGTTACGTCATCAGACGGATATGATTCAGACAGAACTGGCCTTGTCCCGCCAGGGTCAGCCTAGGCTATGCTTAAAGCAGCCGTGGGCTGCGTTTTTAACGAAAAGAGCAACTAAACGGACACAATAAGTCAGTATCAATCAGACAAAGAAGAAGAAGAAATTCAGCGCTCCTGACCATGTTTATGGTAAATACTGTTTGTATCAATATTGTTATAATTGTTATAATTCATGTTGTTGTTGGGGTTTTTTCGGGGGGGACACAGAGCCCCTTCACTGTGTATATTTGTTACAAGATAATTCCTATAAAGAAGTCCTCCGGGTTCAATAAAGAATAAAAAGAGAAAAAGACAATAAATAAATAAATAAAAAAGTGAGTAACTGGCATCTGTGCTCTCATGTAGGCAGTGAAAAACGTTCTACGTCTTGACAGATCTCATTTTCGTGTCTGGCAATGGTTATCTGTAATTTGCAAAATAGTTCAATTATTTGTTCCTGCAGTCACACTGGCTGTGTTTCTAACAGTCAGGGTGCACTTTGGTCATTCGCATTGTGTACTGTAACGCACTGCCAGGAAGGGCGTCGCAGTGTGTACTGTAACGCACTGCCAGGAAGGGCGTCGCAGTGTGTACTGTAGCACAATGCCAGGAAGGGCGTCGCAATGTGTACTGTTATGCGCTGCCACTTTCAGTTGGCCAGGGTTCTCTGGGTTAATGCTGCATTAGCCCCTCCCCTCCCAACAACATGTCCAGAGCTCATAGGCTACCATCTCAGAGACAGACACACCTCTCCTCCTGTCAGTGTCAGTGCTGGCTCTCCTCCAGTGTCGTAGCCAATAGGGTGGGCCCGGCAAGGACTGTGAGTCAGGGACTGGTAGCTCAATGCAGCTCCGCCCATTATGGGGGGGGTCAATGAAACCTCACTGACTGACCCAAACACAGCAGTGTTTCGTGGGTCTTTCTCACTGTCAGGTAGTGAACTGTGCAATTAGGGGGTCCACCGTGGAGCACGTAAGGGAGTCTCCAGAACGTGGGTGGGGGCGAATTCTGTCTCGAAGGAAGCGGGTTCGCCTTCTGAGAATGAGCTTGCCTCATAGAGACGAGCGGCGGACTCGTGTGGGGAGGACCAATCTAAATAAATAGAGGGTGTAATTGGCTACCAAATTGGGAGAAAAACAGGAAAAAATTCAGAAAAATAATAATATATATAATTACACACCAACCAAACATGAAAGGGTCCATCCCCTGACCCCCACCCCTTGCTGCCCCTGCCCCACCCCGCCCCACCCCCTCGCTCACCTTTGCTCACGCTACATGCAGATTTGGTGGGCTTCTGGGGCTGCTCCCCCCCCCTCACGGCAGCCCTGATCTTCTGCGCCACGTAGCTGCACGCTGCAGAGAGAACAGACAGGGACGCACGCGCACCCAGTTATCATCTGAAGCGTCAACACGCCTTGTGCACACAGCGTGTAATTAACGGAGTCGGGCGGAAGGCGGGTTGGGTTGCTCTGGATACCGTGACGCAGGACAAGAGGCTTGTAAACGCGCATCGATTTGCAGAGAGACGCAAAAGGGGGTTGGGGGGGCGTGTTTCTGCTCAATGACTAATGATTTGTGCACTGTGTGTGTACTTACATTTACATTTGACATTTTAGGCATTTAGCAAACGCTCTTATCCAGAGCGATTTACACAGTTTACATTTCTTTACATACAATCCATTTATACAGCTGGATATTTTTACTGAAGCAATTCAGGTTAAGTACCTTTAGCTCAAGGGTACAACAGCAGTGCCCCCACCTGGGGATTGAACCTGCAACCTCTGAGTTACAAGCCCAGCTCCCTAACCATTACACTACACTGCCAGCTCATGTCCTTGGTTGAGGCTCTCTAGCTATCTGGCACAGGGGCACAGCAGAGGAGGAGGAAAATGTTAAGCGGGCATCTGTGTGCTGCTCTTGCTTGGCATCTTGTTCCTTATAAACGATGGGTTAGGTAAGGACAGGGGAAACCTGGGGCCGCATGTACAAAGATTCTAAGAGTAGGAGTGCTGATCTAGAATCAGGTTTCCCCTGTCCATATCCTAACCGTATCCATTATGAGCTAAAAGGCTAAACTGATCCTAGATCCGGCACTCCTACTCTTCGAATCTTTGTACATCCGGGCCCTGGTCCCCATGCAGCGAATCGGACAAGAGTTGCCTGCAGGATGTCACGTGATCCCTCCCCTACCGCTCCGCTGTGTTGTTGTTTTCGCACAACTCGCACAAAGCGAATCTTCCTGGTGCTGAAGATAATTACCTCCCAGGTGTCAGAGTCTAGGCCCGATAGGAATCGTTTGACTCGACACGACGACTTCAACTCATTATTATCACAAACGTTGTTTTACTGCACTAATCATGTTGATGCAGGTTACACCTTTCTTGGTGCAAGCGATTGCTTCATTATCTGATACTCACATCAACAGCTGTAAATGTAAACCAGTAATAAGGAAGACTAAAATGAGCAGTGTTGAACGAAATACACAAACCCTTGACTTGAGTAAATGTACAGATACCCTGATAAAATATTACTCCAGTAAAGGAAAAAGTCCTACATTTTTAACCCCATTTGCCTTTGAAATGTAGGGGAGTGAAAGTAACAATTGAAATACTCAAGTAAGCAACAGATACTTGAAAGATCTACTTAAGTACGGTCATTTAGTGAGGTAAAGTAAATGTACTTCGTTAGCGTCCACCGCTGAAAAAGAGAAACAATGGCAAACAATGTAACCGTGACATATAGGCCCTCTGTTCGTAACACTAACTTTAACAGAGCGGACACTGTTCAGTATTTTCAGTGCCCGTGTCGTTTTGAGTTTGTTCTCGTCATTATTTGAGAGTTGTTATTGTAGGTTTTTAGCATTACCCTGCCCCCTGGCTGATAAAGAGACTCACCGTTGATGATCAGTCACACCATTTCCACAAGAATAGCTTAAGTGTGTACTCTGTAGTACAACAGTGTTTCGTGTAGCAGTTAAAAAATATTTGCACCGTCTTCTTTGCCCTCTTCCAGCAGTGTGCGTGTGTGCGTGCGTGCGTGAATAACTCAAAACTGCGCCGTGGGAGGAGTCCATTTGAAACGCTCCAAAAGCTAGCTAGCGAAAGTCGGGTATTTTCCCCCTCCCTCTCTCTCTGTGGGAAATGGTAGGGTGTTGACCAAAGTTAAGTTTGTATCATCATTAGATTAGATTAGATTCACTTTAATGTCATTGCCAGTGCAAACACAAAACAACGAAATTAAGGAGCGTCTAACCAGAAGTGCAAATAGCAGTTATGTACAACTATACAGTATAGAGAGTAAGTGCAATAGTAAGTACACTCTAATATACACTATGTTATACCAAATGGTTTGCCAAAGAGTGACTGTGGGGTATTTCAGGTGCATGTATGTAACACAACAATTTTTCTCCAAGACAGTAAGACGCGTTCATTAAATGACACTGGCGTTGTGTTTGTTGTTTTTTTACATTACAGGCATTTAGCAGACGCTCTTATCCAGAGCGACTTACACAGTTTCACATTTCTTTACATACAATCCATTTATACAGCTGGATATATATACTGAAGCAATCCAAAATGTAAAATGTAAATGTATCCAGGTTAAGTATCTTTAGCTCAAGGGTACATCGGCAGTGCCCCACCTGGGATCGAACCTACAACCTTTGCGTTACAAACACAGTTCCTTCAAAATATTTATGTTTCGATGCTTCTTCTTGAAACTACAAACCTGTAATTTTAATGCATTTCAAAACACTATGTTTTTAAAAATGTATAAATAAAAGTGGTTATCCTCGACACTAGGCGGCGCAGTTTCCATTTTTATGTGTTTTTATTCACTTTCTACACTGCATTGCAGAACAGTTAGTAATGTGATTGGATAATGACACGGCAGTGTTTTGATTGGACAGCATCCCCCCTGCCCGTTCGCGTCCTAGCCAATCGCTGGTCTCACAAAGCGGAACTTGCATATTAAGCGAGACAGTCGGCTGAACGGAAAGGTTTGTTGAAGAAGGTAATGTTTTTATTAGATAACATTTATGTCAGAGCAGAATGTGAAAAGTCCGTTTCGTTAGTTTCGATATATTAGCTAATCTTGTGTTCATGTAGGGGGGAAAAACATGACAATCGAGCCAAACCATGCATTGCGGGAAAGGAAACGAACTAGCCTAGCCACATATCACGTCATTGGACAACCTTTAGGTTCGCTGGCGAACATTAGAAAAACACGAGTAGAGCCTTTGACATCCTAAATCGCTATACCACAGAGGAAACGCTATGGTTTAGTTGGCTAGATCGAAGATAATTGTTCTTGCTGACAGTTGCCGTGCGCTATAGGTAGACAGCTGATGCTATGTTGATGGTAGATATTTAATACGGATATGGATTGCTTGCAGGTTTGGGTTTTGGTTTCCGAGTGACTGAAGTTGCCAACGATGGAACTGTATCGAAGTAGCTTTAGCCAGATAAGCGAAGGTTAACCAAGGCAAACCTCACACTACCGACCTTCGCTGCAGCAACGCACACATGACTTTGACAGCCAGCTAAGGACAGTTATTTAAAGCCAACGCGCATCCATGCACACCCCACACTTGTATACAAAAACGAACGACATTATCTTGTTAATAGTTCCACATCTACTCAACTGAATTGAGCTGGTATTAATAGATAGCTGCTGTAGCCACATTCGCGTCTTTACAAGCTATGGTTTTATGGTAGTTCCATGCATCGATAGCATCTTCACGTTAAAGTATTGATTATGAAAACTCCAGACACCTGGATCTATATCCGAACATCGAGTCATTTAAACGCATCGAAGCGAACATTTGGCGTGAGTTGAAAGTGTGCGATAAACTGGGTCATCTCTTGTCTGTTGAAGACAGATTTGAAATGAGTAAAATTACGTTAAAAGGTCAAAGAAAGTTCAGTAACACTGAAACGACAGTTCCAGCAGTTGCATGTTTCCGTTTGCAAAATGTATTCACAGGAAAGAAGACACACAAAACCAGGCATGCAGTTGTTATTAAAATAACATTCATGGACCGAAGAAACATGGCAAAAATAAGAATACAGTTTCGTTAATTTAATCTTCAGCAATGAAGAAGGTTAAATTCTAAAAAAAGAAAAAACATTTCTAACAGGATAAACGCATACGTGTGTAGAAAAAGCACATAAGTCAGTTTAGGCTTAATGACACTGGGCTTATAGCATTGTGTGGTTTACTGGGCTTATAGCATTGTGGTTAGGAACTGGGCTTAACGTTGCAGGTTCAATCCCCAGATGGGAACTGCTGTTGTACCCTTGAGCAAAAGGCGCTTAACCTGAATTGCTTCAGTTAATATCCAGCTGTATGAATGGATTGTAAAGAAATGTAAACTGTGAGTCGCTCTGGATAAGAGCATCTGCTAAATGCCTGTAATGTAATGTGATGTAATGTAATGTAATGCTTGTTAGAGAAAGCAGAACGGCCACAGCCAGTAAGCAGCGTCCAGCAGCCGAACGCCAAGCCTAGCTGAGGAAGACTCCGCACAGGGCAGACAGCGAAGCGCATCAGGAGGAAGAGGAGGTCGCGTTGTGAAGAAGAGGGAGCGAGCGATCAGAGAACGGGGTTGGAGCAGAGATGGCGGGGTTCCTGGACAACTTCCGCTGGCCCGAGTGCGAGTGCATCGACTGGGGAGAGAGACGCAACACTGCGGCCTCCGTTATCGCTGGGATTCTGGTGAGAGAGAGAGAGAGAGTAGAGAGAGTGAGTGTGTTTGTGTGTGTGTGTTTAGAGTGAGTGTATATAAGTGTGTGTGTGTGTGTGTGTGTGAGAAACGAATTGAGTTTGTATGTATTACCTATGTGTGTGTCCATGTATGTTTGTGCACATCTTCCCTGTCGGATTAGCTGCATGCATCCATGTATGTTTGTGCACATCTTCCTGAGAAACACAGATTCGGTGATCTAGAGAAGCAGAGTGTGAATAACAGGAGCAGAGAGGTTAGTGTAGTGAGCACGGGGCAGGCAGGCACAGAGGAGTGTGGAAGGGTGATAACAGAAAGATGATAACAGAAAGAGAGAGAGAGAGAGAGAGGAGTTCATGAGTTTGGCTGTGGCGGGACAGAAAGTGACCTCAGTTGCTACTGCTGGGGGATTTCCACGACCTCTATCTGGTGTGCATCAGCTTCTCACAGAAAGCCCCTGGAGTCACCTCCTGGTTTTAAACGCTGTGTGACTTCACATTCTGGGGAGTTTCGATTGGCTTCCCGACACAGATTGTGTCATTGGGAAATCTGTATGTTTTTAATCTTTTTTTAGGGAAATGAAAGCAGTGACGCTGGTGTGCTGACTGCCTCCTTCCTCTTTCTCAGGCCTGCTGAACGCTTCGTACATTTTCTATTGTTGCTTTTTTATTGTTTCTCTTTTTTAGGATTGCCAACACAGCTTTAAACTGCTATGCATTGGTATTTGTATCCCTGTATGTAGACACACACACACACACACACACTGCCTGCCAGTACCCATGTTTATGTGCAGACAGAATGTACCCCACACGTTGGACCCATGGCCTGCAGAACAGAGCAGAGCTGAAGGTCTTATAACACATTTCATTTTTTGTCTCCTTTGCTCACCACCCCTTTCTTCCTTCCATCTCTCTCTCCCTCCCTCCCTGTCTCTCTCTCCCCCCCCCCTCCCTCCCCCCTCTCAGTTCTTCACTGGCTGGTGGATCATGATTGATGCGGCGGTGATCTATCCGACGCAGGAGTCTCTGAACCACGCCTTCCACACGTGCGGAGTCTTCTCCACGCTGGCCTTCTTCATGTGAGTCACGGGGTCGGGGTCAGGGGTCACGGGTCAGGGCTTTCTCACACATCAGCAGTATTAGAGCGCAACTCTGTCCTGCTCAGAACAGGGGTTCTGCAGGTTTAAACAAGTCAAATGTAAGACCTTTTTAAGACCACTTTTAATGCAATTTAATACCTATTTCACAGCCATACTGGCAGTACACAGAACTGTGTGTGTGTGTGTTGCAGGATTAACGCTGTGTCCAATGGCCAGGTCCGGGGTGATTCCTATGGAGAGGGCTGCTTAGGCGGACAGGTGACAATGTTTCCCTTCTGTGCTGATCTGGGATCAGGTCTATATTCTAACATTGTACCTTATGAGCTAAAAAACCCAGGCTGATTATTTTGTGTGTGTGTGCGCGTGGTGTGTGCGTGCGTGGTGCGTGCGTGTGTGTGCGTGTGTGCGGTGTGTGTTCCTCCTGCAGGAGCGCGGCTGTGGCTCTTCGTCGGGTTCATGATGATGTTCGGCTCCCTCATCGCCTCCATGTGGATCCTGTTTGGGGCGTACGTCGTGCCCAGTGAGTCTGACCCAGCGCACATATATGATGTCATATTATATTATAGGTGATGTCATATTATATATTTTGCTGTAGCTGCCAACAACGATGTCTATCGCTGTATTACTGCACTGATCTCTTGCACTAACTATGATTGTTCCTACCATGTATTAATGCACATCTTGTAAATCGCTCTGGATAAGAGCGTCTGCTGAATGCTTAAAATGTAAATGTGAATGGTGTATGTGCCCTGCGATGGATTGGCGACCTGTCCAGGGTGTATTCCTGCCTCCAGGCATGCTGATTCCAGCCCCCTATGACCTGACCAGGAATAAGCGGGTTAGAGATGAATTAATTAATGAATGAATGAATAAATGGAGCTGGCTCCAGGGGGTGGCCCTGCATTTCAGGGGCTCATCCCGCCGATGATCCTGAATACACTTCCCCAGATAACCGGAGGCTGAGTGGTTCTCTTTGCAAAAGAAACATTTATTTCTGCAAAAAGAGTGAGTTCACCAGCAAGCTGGAAAACGAACAAACTAAAAGCACATTCATAGACACTTGTGTGCAGTGCGAAAGGAGGCCAGCTGACACTATAAATACAAGCACAGATAAAACTCCCGTCATTGCAGACACATCGCAAGTCTGGGCGCACAGCCAGGCACGCTGTCATTTTAATATATAATATAATATAATATATGCCATTTAGCAGACGCTTTTATCCAAAGCGACTTACAGTAGTGAATGCGTATATTTTTCAGTATATGTGGCCCCAGTTAGAACAAAAACACCTTTTTGTTAGAAGTTGTCCAGCAGTTTATAAAGTAACAGCGTTTTCATGTCGAGCACTGTTCTGATGTCACAGCCACCGAATGTTTTAACAGAATGTGTGAGATTATCAATGATATTACTGTGTGTGAGATTATCAATGATATTACTGTGTGTGAGATTATCAATGATATTACTGTGTGTGAGATTATCAATGATATTACTGTCTGCCGTCACCTGCTTCAGTGTGAACATGAGTCATAAGACGCAATCGTGTCGAACAGCACATTTCTCACATGACTGGGTGTGAACAGCACCTTTCTCACATGGCTGGGTGTGAACTGATATTACTCCTGAGGTTTCGCCAGAACATCACAGATATCAGCCACAAGCAGCCACGCCTCCAACCGCCGCTTCCTGTCACATGACTCCGTAGAGCCAATCAGACTCGCCACATCCTCTGGAGTCTGCAGGTGTCCCTTGGGTCGGCTTGAGTCTCCTGTTCTCTTCTCTGCTCCCTTGTTCTCACTTTCATGTTTTCTCTCCGTTTCAGAGAAGGTGGTGTACCCTGGACTGGCCGTGTTTTTTCAGAATGCCCTGATATTCTTCAGGTGAACGATCCCTCGCACGCACAAACATACACTCACACACTCACACACACACACTCTGACACACGCACACTCACACGCGCACACACACACACGCAGTTGTTTGATGTGAGAGAGCCAACAAATGATTGATCTGAAGCCACGCCCTGTTTTTACAGCACCCTGATCTACAAGTTTGGAAGGACGGAGGACCTGTGGGCCTAGAGCGAGAACCTCCATCACCACATTTCAGCGTCCTCCTCCCTCCCTCCTCCTCCCTCCCCTCCCCTCCTCCCTCTCCTCTCTCCTCTCTCCTCCTCTCCTCTCCTCTCCTCCTCCTCTCCTCTCTTCCTCCTCCTCTCCTCTCCTCTCCTCCCCCCTGCCCTCTCATGGACTGTAATCCGGGACAGGATGTTTCCATGGTTACCAGCACAAGCAATTCCCGTGGTTACCAGCATATGCGTACCCATGGATACCAGCACAGGTGTTCCCCTGGATACCTTTTACACTGTGACCTCTCCCTCCCACGTGCCCCATGCCCCATCACCCGAAAATCAAATACCTGGAACGCCGTGACCTCACACCCGGTTAGGACCCTTAGGACCTCACACCAGTTAGGACCTCCTCCTGACCTCACACCCAGTTAGGACTCCCCTCCTGTGACCTCACACCCAGTTAGGCCCCCCCCTCACGGCAGTGAGTTCTCATGAGGGAGGGATAATTGGCACGAAAAAAGAGAGAATTTTTGGATACTAAAAATGTGGGGGAAGAAAATGGGGAAAAACATCAAAAAATATATTCTTTAAATTGGGGCACGCGTACGAATCCCTCGCTCTCTCGACGCTCTGCTCATGGGGGGGAGGTGTCACCTGGACCGCTGCTGGTGAGCTTTCAGATGAGGCTGGCTTCGAGGCTGGCTCGGCGACCGTCCCGAATCGGTTTGTGATCGGCAGGATTCCCGCACTCCTTTTAAAATCCTTGAAAAAAAAAAAAAAAAAAGATTATGTAAATGTATAATTTTTTTTTTTTTAAGACCATTTTGACCACAATCTTTTTAAGTGCTTTGATCTTTGGTGGAGAGATGTCATGTCCACGCTCTATATGAATTATGTCCTTAGAAGCTGATCCTGAATCAGAATGCACATCATACTAAATAGGTAAGGGTTTGGACTGGGATTGGGAGAGCTGATCCTAGGACCACATTATAAATATATATATATAGAGCTTGTTGGCCACTAGGAGTTCACCCATCTGGGGTTTTATGACTGACACACATTTTGCCAATTTTTCAAGATCAAGATCCCAATGCTAGTTTAGCATGGCAGCTGTCAGAATAGATAAGTCAAATACATCATATATCGTCTTATATATATATATCAACAATGACAAGAACACAATTATTATCCAATACCACCAACGTGTGGAATTTGCTTGTAAATATAATATAATATAGTCAACAGATTTTTTATGGGTGTTTGAATTTCTGAATTTGGGTGGAATGGGACCTCCCCCACCAGGAAAGGCCTTGAATCAGTGGTGATGACAGTGGGGGAACACTTAAAAGTATCGGCGAATTAATCGACAAGCATAGAGCTGATTCCTGTGCTTGTGTCTGAATACAGTCACTCTGCCTTTGTTTACTTCACTCAAGATCATTTAAAAATATATTAGTGTGGGTGATAAAAACCAGTCACAAATCTCACCCTTTTTTGTTGTTGTCTTGGTCAAACCCATTTCATGCAACCCAAACTCTTAAGCTTTTAAAGTTCTCTTGCCTCCCCCCCTGCTGTTTGTAGCTCGCCAACTATTTAACCCAGTGGTCTCAAACTCAGTGCCACGGAGGGCCATGGGTATGCTGGTTTTTACTGCAGCCTCCGCTTTTGATTAGATAATTAGTTCCATTATTTGCTAAATTATCATGTCGGCTCGCACATAATGTATATAAAGTGAAATAAAAAAATTTTGTTATCTAAATAATAATTGTTGAGTATATTCTGTGCTTTAACTTCCAAGAATGCACAGAGGTGCATGCATATGGCTAAATGAGTAGTTGAGACAATTAAGGCAGCAGTAATTGGTTGGAATGAAAACCTGCATACACACGGCCCTTTGTGCCACTGAGTTTGAGACCACTGGTTTAACCTGTGAACAAATCAGGCTGTATGACTGACCAGTGGAGGCCTCTTATCTGACTGGACGTCGGTCTGGACCCGAGGCCTCACCCCCTTTGAACCACTTGTTTGAAGGTCGTTAGCGCCCGTGTAGTGTTGAAATTGAGCCGATGGAACAAATTGAGTATTTGAGGTTATTGATGATCTTGATATTTTTTTGTGTTTTTGGGTGTCTGACTTATTTTCCATGATATGCTGTCTTACCTTATTGAATAATGTGTCAAGTAATTTGCCAATGAAATTACCTTATTTAAGTGTTTTTTTAAGTGTGACTGAGGCTAATTTATAAAGTACTCACAGTGTAATGTAAAGTAAAATTGTGTCACTCATTCTATGTTCCAACAACATTTTGGAAACAATTTTTTAACTTGGATTTGTTTTGGGGGACAATAGTCTGCTATTGTGTAATTTCCACTGGTATGTGAAATGCAATTATTGTAATTGTTTTGACTGTAGTGCTGTGAAGCACATCATCAGTACATCAATAATGATGTTGTTTTGTTTTGTTTTAATGACTGTGTATAGTCTCCCTCCATGCCCTGGATATTATTTATGCTAAATGTAAATATGTGGAGTAGACTCTCACCACAGCGCACAGTATCTGAGATTATACTCTTTTTTTATCCTTGCCAGGCACATATTAATCTGTGGATTTTAGTCAAAACCATAGTCATTATCAAAGATCTACTTCAGTGTCTTACACTGGAATATAAATGTAAAAACAGGGTGTCCAGGGGCCTCCCGGGTGGTCTACATTTACATTTACATTTTAAGCATTTAGCAGACGCTCTTATCCAGAGCGACTTACAAGATGTGCATTAATACAAGGTAAGAACAATCAAAGTTAGCGTACAAGATCAGTGCAGTAAAACGGCAAAAGACATCATTGCAGGCGTCTGCATATCGTACCTGTACGGTCTAGCGGTTACAACGTTCGACGCTGGCCACTGCGACCGGGGTTCAATTCCACCGGCCGTGCCAGAGTGCCATGCCACTGGCCGGGAGTGCCACTAGGGGGCGGCAATTGGCTGTCCGCCCCCCTGAGGGAAGCCGGTATAAGCTCACTGCGTATAGGAGTGGCTCTGTGTGCACAGAATTAGTTGACGGCTTGGCGAGCGCCGGCTCGGAGGAGGCGGTACATTGCCTGCCGGTCACAGGACTACGGCAACGAACTTGCAATATGAGGGGCTGATTGACATGAAAAATAGAGGGTATAATTGGCTACTAATTTGGGAGAAAATGGGATTTAAAAAAACCCTTTTCTTTATAAACCCCCAAAAAACTGAGTGTACAGTAAAAATCTTTATATGGACCTGTTGTTGGGACTCAGTTTGAGGCATAATTTTGTTGAGAAGTTGGTTTATTTTTGGAAGGGTTACTGTTTGTTTTTGTACCCATTATTTTGCCATATATATATCGTGCTGCTTGCTTCCTGTACTATTCCTCTGGGGGGAAAATGAGTCTTTTGCCATGAAAGCCATAATCCACTGAGACGATGATCCACAAGTACCCAGGTTAAATAAAACATGCTGACCCACCAACACCGCTGCTGCGTGTGTCCTCTTGCCTGTGTCCTCTCTCCTGTGTCCACTCTCCTGTGTCCACTCTCCGTTTCTTGGGGGGGAAACAGAAACACCAATTAAACAAAAAGGAACCACAGTTTTCTTTGGATCCTGGGATGTCCAGAATATTCAAGACTATACTTCACAGAATGACACGTTTCGGATTTTCTGATCAAATTCACCTTTTCATCGTTTCACCTTGTCTCGCTTGCACATCCATGGGAATATGCAGAGCACTACAATAATTACGTATTTGCACTAAATATCTACAGTAGTCTTACAGATACATGCTTCCGTATGCTGCCCATGTGTTGCAGCCTGTAGTGTAGAGTTTGATAAAGTTATTTTATTGTGCTGGGGGTTCCTCAGCCACAGTGGGGGTCATATTAGGGTGTCTTGAGAATAAGGTATTTGGGAACCCCCTGTAGTGTACAGACTTCTGGGAAACTACTGGGTGTAGAATCGCCAGTGTTGGGGAAGTTACTCTGAAAATGTAGTTAAATTACCAATTACTCTACACTCAAAGTAGTTAAGTACAGCAAAGCTACCATGGTGATAAAAGTAGTTACACTCAATTAGGCTACACTCAAACTACAAACTAAAAGTAGCTAACTACATTGAAGTTACTTAATGGAAAAAAACAACAACTGTGTACATAAATGGCCATTGCTTTACTTACTTTTACTTTATCTCTTCTAAATGAATTACCTTTAAGTGCAGATAATTACAAAGCACTGGTATAAACCTGGTCAGGGCCATCTTCAGGGGGCTCCGCCCTTCACAGGGCCCCCCGGTGAGAGGGGAAATTAATTAATTTTATTATTATAATTTTTATATATAAAATAATATATGTAAAAATATATGTATGTTTGTGACACAGGGAATACATAGCTTAAGCTTATGGCAAGCAACAGCAGAGATCGAGACAAATTTAGAAAGTATGAGTCGGGAAGTCGTGGAAGAAGAGGACAACGACAACAAGGAAGAGGAAACGGCCCTGACCACATCTATATTTCATAAGGAAGACAAAGCTCTTTTCCCAAAAAGGAGAACAGAGTCACTCTCTCATTTCAAGGACTGACCCTCCACACTGAAAGGTTGAAACTTAAATCGAAAAGCTGAAAAGTAAAATTAATGAGATGTACTTCGTTTTCCCCTCTCTCAACTTTTAGAGCCATTTGAAAATTAAATTGGTCCCCAGAGACTAGAGTTTTGGAGCCAAATGTCTTTTGGATTATACTAGGATGTGCTTTCAGGAAATTAAGTGCGCCTTGGCTTGTTGTCGGCCTAATTTGTGAAAGACATAACTTTAAAAATATATATTATTATTATTTTTAAATTCTTTTTGTACACTTGTTCCATGGTCTTTGCCTTACCTGTTTTTGGTAAGTAGTGCAAGGATAGTCCCGTTCCACTGTTCTCTGATTCATAGGTGTAACGAGTGGGGAAGGTCATTCAAAGGTCATTGAATATATTCAAAACAATCTGCCCCACCCAATAATTTGTACATACTGTATAAAACAATCCCTTTCATTATGTCCCCTCCCAATATTTAATATGTGGTTATGCCCTTGCTCTGACCTCAGGTGCGTAAGGAAGATATGCTGTCTTTCCTGTACAGAGGCTCTTGGTCATGTGTCAGTTCATCTCTGGGATTGACCTCCATTGATTGAGTGGTTTTAACCTGCATCAGGCCCTGTGTAAGTATGGAAGCACAAGCCTGGTCTCTAGCAGAGATGGTATAAGTCTCCCTTATTTGAGTCCCAATTAAGTCTCAAGTCTTAAGTTTTACCACTGGGCTTGCATTATACCCATTAATCATGTTCATGTTCATTCTTTGAAAGAATAATGAACAGTTTAAACTGCACCTTAATCATATTAAAGACTTACACTATGTAATGATGATGATCCAGTCCTAGTATTTATAGTTACTGTCATGTTGTTTTCCACATATTGCATTTAATAGGGGCCCCCAGGGTGGCGCAACTGGTAAAAGCATTTGCCCGGAGTGCAGGCTGCCCACTGCGGCCGGGGGTTCAATTCCCTGGCTGGGAGTTCCGTTCGGGGGTGGCGACTGGCTGTCCTCCCCAGAGTTGTCCCTCCTGCAGCCAGACTCTACTCAGGTTTTCAGTCTACGGAGAGACGGGAGCGCTCCCTCTGATCCCGCAGCAGGAAGAGAGACGGGAGCGCTCCCTCTGATCCCGCAGCAGGAAGAGAGAGCGCTCCCTCTGATCCCGCAGCAGGAAGAGAGCGCTCCCTCTGATCCCGCAGCAGGAAGAGAGAGAGGCACAGATTCATTAGGCTCTCCATCTGGCTGAGGCTTCTTGTTTGTGGCTGCAACGTTCTGCCGAAGCTGACAATGCCCTAAGGGACTTGCCTTTGATCAATTTTGATTGGATTTTGTTGAAATTCTAGTCACTGGCAGCAACATTATGAAGACAATATGCATTACCTGCAATACCTGCATATTACCTGTCTCTCTGAGTTTTAGTTCCTCTTCATTGAGGCATACTTGTCGAATGATGTGCCTCGACATTATAGCATCAAGTGGTTGTTAATTTACTCGAGCTGAATGCACTTTCTGTAAGTCGCTTTGGATAAAAGCGTCTGCTAAATTGTTGTATTGTATTGTATTGTATAATCACATTAGCTTTAAAACACTGGCATTTATCACCTGCAACACCAGAGATGTTATTTATATGATAGTGTCCTTGTGGAAAGATCTACATTGGAGAAACTGCACGTCCGCTTAAGGAACTGAGTGAAGCTCAGTCAGAAGAGGTGATGTTGCTAGGGTCCTGTTGCTAGACATTTTAAAGAAGCGAACACATTTCCACATTTTACTTTATAGGTATTGAGCAAGTCACACTTAACAATGGTGGTGACATCAATTACTTTGTGGAGAAAAAAAAAGAGAGCATTTTGGATTTTTCATTATAAAAGTTTATTTATTTACAGTTTTATAAGGTTTATAAGGAATGAAGGATGATTTTAACATTAAAGATTATTTTTAAACATGTTTTATGCAGTAGCGTTTTTTAGTTTTAAACACATTTAAACAATTTTCATTTTTCAACGTATTAGCCTATCTTTTATGAGAGAGAGAGAAAGAGATATGCTATATGCCGGTTATTGGTTTTAATTGGTTATTGGCGTACTGTCCTGTTGGTGTGGTTGCTTGGGATGACATCCAGATGGCAACATGGTAGCACGCGGGCCTATGAATCCGTGTACAGCCATCCGCTGCTGCCATTCACAGTGAACGCAGCTGGTGCAGACGGACTGCAGGATTCACCCGGTTTGGGAGGGCCCACGGCAACACATGCACCATCCGGCCCAGAACACCATTCAAAGACAGCCTTTAAGCAGAAGCTTCAAATTTGTGAATATGCCGGTTATTGGTTTTAAATAATAAACAACTACGCTCTTCCATTTTGTATAAAGATGGTCATTGCGAGCGGATGCGTGCTGGCCTGAGCCCCTAAGACGTGCTCTTGAGAGGGCGAAAAAACCTCATCAGCTAGTTCTACTGATTGCTAGGTGTGAGGGAAAATTCCCTCTCTGCCCCTTATGTAAAGGCGACAAAAGTACAACTTTAAGAGCAAATCTGGCGTACTGTCCTGTTGGTGTGGCTGCTTGGGATGACATCCAGATGGCAACATGGTAGCACGCGGGCCTATGAATCCGTGTACAGCCATCCGCTGCTGCCATTCACAGTGAACGCAGCTGGTGCAGACGGACTGCAGGATTCACCCCGGTTTGGGAGGGCCCACGGCAACACATGCACCATCCGGCCCAGAACACCATTCAAAGACAGCCTTTAAGCAGAAGCTTCAAATTTGTGAACGAGTTGTCATTATCAAATTAAATCAAATCAAATGATCAAACTAAGAGAGAAAGAGATAGATATATATATAGAGAGAGAGAGAGAGAAAGAGAGTTTAAGCTTCGTCCAGGTCGTCCTCCTCCTAAAAGGTGTAACCCTTCCTTCTAGAAAATACCGTACGCACGAAGCGTTTAACCCTCTTCCATACAGAGGGCTTTGATGGTGCTGCTGGTGGAGACGCTCCCCCCTCAGCCACAGCGGTGGCCAGAGAGGCAGACACCTCCCACAGTATCTTTGTAGTGCTGTCCCTCAGACGTTTCGCCAGCCTGTTGAGAAATGGGCGCTTCTGCCGCTCCGCAACACTCTGGCCTCCTTCTCCAGCGTCTTTAGCAGCGGCCGCAGGAGCAGCACGCACCTCCGTGATCGCATTGGCCTCTCCTGCCTCAGCGACAGGAACCGCTTTCACCGCTGCAGTGGTGGCCTTTACCTCTTTTACAGTGGGACATGCGACTGCCCCCATACCTCCCACTATTTATCCAAAGTTGAGAGAGAGAGAGAGAGAGAGAGAGAGAGAGAGAGAGAGAGAGAGAGAGAGAAAGAGTCTAAACATACAATAGTGGTTCAACGTGTGCCATTTTAGCTTCATCTTTTTCCTTGGAGGCTTCAGCCTCGACAATTCTCAGGTTGACATCCTCTAAGAGGGTGTGGCCCTTGCTTCCAGAAGTTGCCTTAGACTTCAGGCAGCGTTTAAACCTCTTCCAAAGAGAGGGCTTTTTAGACTGCTGACGGGAGTGGCGAGAGAGCCAGACGCCTCACGCCATGATCCTTTTAGCGTCTGGCCCTCCGCGACACTCAGGCCTCCCTCTCCGTCGGTGTTACCTGACTCTTCAGCGGCGGCGGCGACATCATACATCGTCGTCATCATCATGTTTGGTTCTCCTGCCTCCGCAGGAATCATGTTTGGTTCTCCTGCCTTCGCAGGAGCCATTTTCTCTGCCTGGGCGATGGCCACGCCCACTTCGGCGGCCACTCCCACGGCCCCGCCCACTTCATTAACCATGGCGGCGGCGGCCTTCGCCCCTTCCTTCTCCAGCCCTCCCACTTCCTTCTCCAGCCCTCCCACTTCCTTCTCCAGCCCTCCCACAAGGCCTTTCTTGGCCCTCACGTCCGTCACAAAGGCCAGGAGGTGAGAATTGAGCACCTCTGCCCTCCAGGTCATAAAGAGCCACATATTGTGGGCAGAAATCCCAGCGAGGGAGCTCACATCCTCGATGAGGCGGATCAGCTCCACAACACTGGGATTCAGAGTGCAGGGTGACATCTTTACCCTCCCATCGTTATCAAGTATGGATTTGATGACCAATCGGGGAGTCGATGCGGTCAGAGTGACTCGCTCCCCGATTAAACGCACAATCTTCTCCACCAGGCTCCTAATCTGTTCCTGTGGAGTCATCAGATCCATTTGTGCAGTTCAGTTGATAGTTTGCGCTCAGTTCAGTTGATAGTTTGCGCTTGATGAAGATTCTTCTACGAGTGACTACTTACCAAAGTCTCTTCAACAAATTACTATGTCGGGTTGTTCTCGTTTTATAGGCTACACATTTTCATGGTTGCGTCACAGTAGGCCGTGGCAGGCTATTACGTCACAGCCCCATCTCTTCTGAAGTTCGGAGACAGCGCAGAACAGTGTTAGCCGGGTGGCTAGCCAATAATGAACGTTTACACATTGTGAAGTTGTACAGTTCGTTGTCTCACGGAGTATAGGCTTGCTTTTTTACGATAGTCCATTGACACACAAGAGCCATGTTTATTACCATATGCCAGTTAGGCAGCTTGATAAAGTGACAAAACAACTGGCTGACTGGCTTAATACAACACCGGCAGCTGGAACTAGCTAAACGTTACGAGTCGCTGGTTATCGCTGACTAATGACAATTCAATTACGGATTCCTAAAAAACCCCAACCACGAAGCAAAACTACCTTTTTGCAGTAGCATGTAGAACATATATCCACATTGTTATTTGTGTAGTTAGCTAACTGCCATGCCGTTTCGAACTAACTTGCGATTGCTTAATTTCACATTTTTATTGGAGATAATGACGACGCTACTAGATCTAGCCTATTAAATAATAATAATAATAATCTGTGTCTAACACATGTTTCTGAACTCTGAACCACTGAGTAGGCTAGTGCTGTTTCGGTAAAGGACAAGAGAGGTCTCGTCAAACATGTTTTAAATCATGTCTGTTGTGCAGGCGGTACGGGACATACGCGTTGATAATATCGTTTTATTAATTTAATTCAAACTCGTTTGAACAGATTAGCCTAACGTTATGAAGGCAAAGTTGTAGAGACGCTGACCTTCGCACCTTCGACTGGAATATTGGACAATTGTCAGTTCGCTAAGGTTTCTCAAAAATAGTTAAAGCCTATTTATTTCATGTTTTTTGTTTGTTTACGTTTCCTCTGATAACTGGCACCAAAAATCTAGGCCTAGCGATAAACTAGCGCGCTACCTTACTTCATTACACAACTTAATTCCTTTGCTTTGATCTCCATTCTTTTCAGTGGAAAGGTGGAGACTAAACCAACTAACTAAACTAACTAGCTGTCACATAATATGAAAATATTTATTTTATGTGCGCCCCACAAGAGAAAATAGCACAAAGTTGGCATTTGCAGTCCTGCTAGTGCGTTTGCTAGTTGAGAATTTCTCGTTGACGTTAAGATAAGATAAGATAAGATCAACTTTATTTATCCCCATTGGGGAAATTCTGTGTCACACACAAAGTGTTCAATGAATGAACCAAAGCCACAAACTCTGTTTTGAGTACAGAAATCCCGAAACCCAAGTTCAACATTCAACTTAGCGATCCCTTTAGCTAACGTACTTAGCCAGAGTTGCGTGGTAAAAACAGCAGCTAAATTAGCAACCTAATGTTAGCTAGCTAACTACTCACTGCTTGAATGTGTCTTCCACGCGTTGAGCAACTTCTGCTTTGGTTGGCATAAAATGCATTGAAAGTGTAACTTTCTCATTTTTTAAAATTAGTTTCATGTATGGCGATAGGTATGGCCATGGTGGTTCCACCTCCTCGTCTATGATGAGCCAAGAGTACCGCTGCACCTTCCCATCAAACTAAATCAAACAGCTGCGCTCAAACCGTCACATGACATTTGATATTTTTTGTTTAAAAAAAAGAGAATAAATATAATAATACTGTTGCTGGGGAGATGTAAATTGTAACTTTTGTCCATGCTGCCCCGCTACTTGACGAAAACGGTAATTTAACTACTTGTATGCTACTCGATTTTGGAAGTAATTAAACTACCACACTTTACTGGAAAATGTAGTTAAATCAGTAATTCCGCTGCTCCCCAACACTGCTGTTTCCCCTGAAGTCAGTGGAAACAAGAACGGTACCTAGAACCAGAACTAGCATTAGTCCCTTTTATTTCCTGTTAGGTCTAGTTCTTGTTTTTTTGTGCAATGGAAAAGGGCCTAGATGATTTAGGTCAAATTGTGCAGGCACGTTAACACGGAAAAAAATAAAATAATAATAATAATGCAATGTAATAAACCAGTCTGTGACAAGTCCCAGATTTTCTGTCCTGCTTTGGAATTAGTTTCACCTTAACATTTGTTTCCCCCACACATACTTGCTTTATCTGCGCATCACACCCACACTGGCCGCCATCTTGGCTCTCCAGGGCTGGAGTTTCCTGCTCTTGAGGGCAACATTCCTTCAGCTGTTTGTTTAGGTGTTAAGTTTCAGGTGTAAAGACTACTGACTGGAATGGGTTTAAATAGCTTCTAACATAAAGAGAACACACGCGTAAATGTTGCTGGAGTGCAGAACTACACAAAGATGTCCATAAACACATTTTAAATAAATCAGTGAGAAATAGTTTTTTTTGGAAAGGAAAGTAGGAAACTTAATCTGAGAAAAACCAGAACTTTCCCAGATGAAACCTGCGTGACACATTCAGTTCCACTTTCTCAGAGAGTAAATCCCCGACACATGCCGCTGCTGTGAAGCTCACACAGAGAGCTCGATTCAGCCACAGAGAAAGACAGCTTTACGCTTCACGCTGTGTTAATGAGTGAATCCTCTAACCCAGGGGTAGGGAACTGTGTTTATTTCCACCAATTACCCAGGCTAATTAGCTGTGTGCACCAAACGCCGGTTAATTTGTGGATTAAATCACGGTAAAAAGGTTTCGTATCGGGGTACAACAAGCCTTCTGCTGTCATTCACGTGCTTATCGAGGAATTTAGCTTAGATGTGAATGATTGGCTAAATTTACGGCAGAAGTTGGAGTTACAGTATTTTAGGAGTGACTTCAGACAGACATATGTTCTGCATCTTCCGTCCTAGTGGGAAAGCAGGTCTCTTTCTATCCCAAACCTCTAGAGAGCAAGACCTGACTCCCCAGAGTTTGCATGCCATTTATTCAATGTGGTGATGTAAAAAGCCAAGTCACACAGTATTAAAAAAACACAGTCCTGAATAAATTTGAGATTTATACGTTCAAACGTACCATTCATTTATTGCATCGTTTCCAAAACAACTTTAAAACAAATATGGCAAGAAAAATAACGTCACCTGAGGGAAAATACACACTTCAATTTATGAAGCAAGTGCCATGGTCCGCCCTGCTGAAATAATACAATATACGCCATTTAGCAGACGCTTTTATCTAAAGCAACTTACAGTAGTGAATGCATACATTTTTCAGTACATGTGGCCCCAGTGGGAATCGAACCCATAACCTAAGCGTTATCAACGCCATGCTCTACCTACTGAGCCACATAGAACCACACTCTACCTACTGAGCCACACAGAACCACACTCTACCTACTGAACCACACAGAACCACACTCTACCTACTGAGCCACACAGAACCACTTGATAAATGTGGTTCTGGTTCAGAGAACTGGTATTCTGACACTGATCTTCAGGGAGGGCTGTTTGTCTGTCTGTGCTGAGTTACTGGAGTGGACAGAACGGTAGATGTGTAGGCCTGAGGCCAAATCTAGCAGGGCCGCTCAACTTTGGCCCTGAAGAGCCACAGTCCAACAGGGCCGCTCAAATTTGGCCCTAAAGAGCCACAGAGCCACAGAAGAAAATTCTCAGAATCACAAATTGAAATAATGAAATTCAGTTGATTGTAAGGGGAAATGAAATCAGGTTTAAATACCTGTCTGCAACAGTAATCAGTAATCTGCAGGACAATCGGCCAGGGTTTCAGTCACCAGTACAGAAGATCCTAACACAGGTGAACAGACTGGTGCAGAAAACAGACCCCTGGTGCATCCTTGTTGGCTAACCTACGCTTTAAAAAAATCTTCCCATTTTACATTTTTACATTTCAAGCATTTAGCAGACACTCTTATCCAGAGCGACTTACAAGATGTGCATCAATACAAGGTGAGAACAATCATAGTTAGCGCACAAGATCAGTGCAGTAATACAGCAATAGACATCATTGCAGGCGTCTGCGTATCATACCTGTATCATACCTGTAACACTGGGTTTTTTTTATAGTGTAGAACAAGTAAACAGTGGTGACGACAGATTGACTAGTTGGAAACTAGTGAGTGACAAACTTTAGAAACAGCAGTGAGAAGTTGATTGGAATGTCAAGAAAAACTGAAATCAACCTACTGCCTAGCAAAAAAAGGACACAAATCGAATTTCATGCAGATTAAATCGATTGAAATCTATTGAAATTCAAGTGTTCAAAGGGAATGATTAAAAAATCTGTTCTGATTGCATGAATAAAAAGCAGCTGCACATTAATCTGATGTTTGTGACTGTAGAACAGATGGACAGATCAATGATAAAACCAGACTAATGGGTGAATCTGGTCTCCACACAGAATCCAACTGACTGGAACAGTCCACAATTCAGAAACAACGCTCAATGTGTTCATCAGACACATGTGTGAGCTCATCAGAAGGGATCGCTCATTAGCAAAGCTCAATGGCACATCTCTGAGCTCATCAGCAGGGCTCACAGCTCATCGGCAGAGCTCACAGCTCATCGGCAGGGCTCACAGCTCATCGGCAGGGCTCACAGCTCATCGGCAGAGCTCACAGCTCATCGGCAGAGCTCACAGCTCATCGGCAGAGCTCACAGCTCATCGGCAGAGCTCACAGCTCATCGGCAGGGCTCACAGCTCATCGGCAGGGCTCACAGCTCATCGGCAGAGCTCACAGCTCATCGGCAGAGCTCACAGCTCATCAGTAGCAGCCATAGGTCATTAGCATCTCCAAGCTCATCAGAAGGGATCATTAGCAGGATGGAGAGCTCATCAGCAAGGCTCAGCACCCTTTAGCCGAGCGAACAGCTCGTCAGTATAAAGCGCAGCTCATTAGCAGAGCCTCCAGAGCCTTGTCAGTAGGGCTGAGCGCTCATTGGTAGAGCTGCCATGAGGGGGGGCAGTGCAGTCACACTGATGGGTATTTTGCAAGGCTGGCAACAATCAATGTTGCTGCAAAGAGTTTAAGGCCAAACCTGTAAATCACAGGGGTGTCCCATGCAACAAACGCCAAGTTTCCAAAGGGTCTGAATCCCTTAAAAACAAGGATTTGGCCTCCCGGGTGGTCTAGCGGTTACAACGTTCAACGCTGCCCACCGCGACCGGGGTTCGATTCCACCGGCTGCACCAGAGTTGGCTCTGGCTGGGAGTGCCACCAGGGGGCGACAATTGGCTGTCCGCCCCTGGGAGTGGGGAGGGAAGCCAGCATGAGCTCACTGCCTGCAGGAGTGGCTCTGGAGTACCAGAGTTACGCTCAGCAGCTTGGCGAGTACCGTCTCGGAGGAGGCGATACTTTGCCCGTGTCACTGCCGGTCTCAGGACTATGGCAGTGAGCTCATAATACGAGGGGGGGTTTGACATGAAAAATAGAGGGTGTAATTGGCTACTAAATTGGGAGAAAATGGGATAAAATCAAAACACAAATAAAATCACAAACAAAATACAAAAAAGTGTCCATAAATCAGACTTGTTAAAAAGCATTTCTTTCCTGCAGAAAGGGGGTGTCTTTCAAGATGACAATGCCCCTGTCAGCACAACACTGACCTCATCAACAGCCCCCTGAGTCACCGGATTATAGATTTGTACGAAACTGTGCATAAGCCCAATTCCATGCCAATACACCCGGGGGCTAAACTGTCATACTGCAAGCCACAGGTATGCGCTTCATTGTTTTGCTAAAATAAATAAAAGGTTGGGCACGCGCACTGTAGTTATTTAAAGAACGTAGCTGGACAGCTTTTTTGTTCAGCAAGCAGTAGCAAAAGGACAATCAATCAAGTAAACATGGGGCTAGATGACACACAACCATCAGCCTAAATATGTATTTACACTTACAGGTGGCTCCACAATTAAGCCATTACAGTGAGAGTGTGCTGAAATATAACATACTTTTTTATTAAATACATCAACACAAGTGGATAACCTTTTGTTTTTTTGGGATACATTTTGTTTCAGAATTTTCCCAGTTTTTCTCCCCAATTTGGAAGCTAATTATACCCTCTATTTAGAACCGCATCCCTGATAGGCAGCCACACTCGAACAGGTGTGTTAGACCGCTACGCTATCCGCCAGCGAACCCATGTGCAAGCCCTGGCATACACAACTCTGATAAACACAATGTTTCCCAATGCATGTGCAGGATTACGGATCTGAGTGTACACTCAAACCCAGAAGGACATAGAAGGATATATTTATGATATAAATCATAAATAAACCAGGCCCCCAGTTTGGAAACCCAATCCAGCATTTCCAGGATATTTTGAATAAGTGCCTGAGAGCTTTTCTGAAGCGTGAGTTGATCGCATTCCTCCTGCAGAATTCCAGACACACTCACAGTCTGCGCTGGCCACGCGTGGCGGAACCAAGAGCTTCTTCAGTGACTTTATATTCTGCGTTTACATTTCAGTTTCCCCATCTGTAGTTTCCCCCCCCAGAAATCCAGCGGTTTCTCAATCCAGGAACGACCGATCTTGTATCCTGCGCATTCTCAGACGACATTTGTCCAAAGTGCAGACTTATGCGGATGAGGTAATTCAGGTGTGACGGGAGAGCGACATTAGTCTCAGGATCAGGTGGATCCGGGGGTTGAGCTTACTTCCTCCTCCTCTCCATCCTCTTCCTTCTCCTCTTCCTCTGCCGCCTCCTCATCGATGTTCACCAAGGAGATTTTGTCAAAATGCTCCTCCGAGTTGGAACTGCTCTCTGGAAACTGGACAAGCTGCTCCTCCCCCATGAGGAACTGCGGAACACACAGGGGTAAAGTACAGTACTGCTGCAGCTGAGACAGAGACACACACACACACACACACACACTCACACACACACACACACTCACAGACACACACACACACACACACACACACACACACACACACACACACACACACACACACACACACACACACACACACACACACACACACACACACACACACACACACTCACACACACACACACACACACACACACACACACACTCACACACACACACACACACACACACACACACACTCACACACACACACACACACACACACACACACACACACACACACACACACACACACACACACACACACACACACACAGACACACACAGGGGTAAAGTACAGTACTGCTGCAGCTGAGACAGAGAGACACACACACACACACACACACACACACACACACACACACACACACACACACACACACATTGAACCCTATGGTCAGTCTCCTGGCTCTTCACCTTGCGCTGATGTTCTGGCAGATTTAGCGGGGGCTGCAGGACCTTCTTGAGTTTGCCGTAGTTGTTGGTGAACGCGTAGACACACACCAGTAACACAATCACCAGGAATGCAATCGCTGCTGTGACCCACACCGCCCGGATTGCCCTCGCCAAATCTAGAGAGAGAGAGAGAGAGAGAGAGAGAGCATCTGAGAATGTCATTTTGAGACGGGCCCTAAACCTGCCAGGCACAGACTTCCTGGTGCACTTGTCTGTTTCGAGAGAGAGAGAGAGAGAGAGAGAATTAGTATAATGCTGATAGTTCACAATATGCTACTACAACCTGAAGGTCAGTGGATGTCTAGGCCCCCATCTAAATGGTAAGCAGGTTCCATTCCACCGACCGCGCTAGTGTCGGCTTTGGCCGGGAGTGCTACTAGGGGGCGGCAATTGGCTGTCTGCCCCAGGGAGGGGGGAGGGATGCTGATATGAGCTCGCTGCGTATAGGAGTGGCTCTGTGTGCATACCGGAGTTACGGTGGCGGCTTTGAGGAGGCGGTGTCCAGCCACATGTCACTGCCGGTCTCAGGACTACGGCAGCGAACTCTCAATATGAGGGAGGGGGATAATTGGCGTGAAAAGGAGGGTACAATTGGATACTAATAACGGGGAGAAAAACGAGGAGAAGAACAGCAGAAAAACGAAATATATATTTTTAGGTAGGGAGGGAGAGATGAGAAGAATACAGATGGAGGGAGGAGGAAATGGGAACCAAAGAGAGAGACAGAGTGTGAAGAAAATGTATCTTAAAAACCGCCAAATAAATCTGAACATATATATATTTTTATACATGAAAAATAACAAAGGCATTGAGCTCGCATAGCCCCCTCTTACCGGACTCTGAAATGACGGCGCACCTCAGGAGGCTGGGGACACTGTTCGGCCTGAGCCTGCTGAACCACACATAGTGAGCCTGCACGCAGTAATTCAGGCCCGCCTCAACGCTGTCGATGGACAGGGCAGACCCAACATCACTGTGAACCTGGGTGGGGACGAGATCATAATAATATTATATCTTTTTCATGTATTCAATCATTTTTTTAAACTTTATGTGCACACAATATATTTTGCCAAATACACACACATATATACACACACACACACACACACACACACTCTCTCTCACACACACACACTCAAACACACATTAATACACACATACACTCTCTCTCACACACACACACATTAACACACACACACATACACATACTCACACACACACACTCTCTCTCACACACACACACACACACACACACACACACACACACACACACACACACACACACACACACACACACACACACACACACACTCTCTCACTCTCACACACACACACACTCACACACACACACACTTTCTCACACACACACACACACGCACACACTACCCAATCCCAGGGGGTATATCAGTTTAACTGACCTCCCAGTTGCTGTTGTCCTTCCTGTAGTAGACCCTGTGTTTGAGTTCGCTGGCGAAGGAGTTCCGGTGGAAGGGGTCGCTGATGCGCACCTGGAGCTTCCCCTCGTGGGAGTACAGGGTGACGTTTGGGGGGCCGAGGCGAGCTGCAGGACGGACAACAAAGAAACTGCTCACCACTTATATTCACATTTACGTCACGTTCCTGGGGCCCACTGTGTAACACAGCTTTATATACAGAAGCTTTTCCTTCCAACCAATAATTGCAATTCTTATTTCCCACATGCATAACTTTGCATTTAGCAATATTTAATGTCATCTGCCATGTTTCTGCCCATTCTTGGATTTTGTTTAAATCACCTTGGATTACTTTAGTCGATTCCAAACTGTTTGCCAAACCCCCGAGTTTAGTATCATCTGCAAATGTATTCAAATGAATTCATTTTAGCAATGAGCCTCTCATGTGGTATCTTGTCAAATGCTTTCTGAAAGTCCAAATATATAATATCATAAGCCTGGTTCAGGTCAACACACTTTGTAGCCTCTTAAAAAAAGTCCAGGAGGTTTGTTAGGCACGACCTCCCTTTGAGAAAACCATGTTGGCTCTCCCTTAAAATATTATTATCTTTCTAGAATGATTCCAACTTATCCATAATAATACATTCTAGCATTTTACATGCGATGCAAGTTAAACTGAAAGGCCTATAGTTCCCTGGGTCAGTACGACCCCCCTATCTTATATAATGAGGCTCAGTGAAGGACAGGGAAGTCTGACTCATGTCCTGGAGGGCTGCAGCTTCCTGTGGTTTCAGCCAATGGAAGCCCTGGGAAAAACTTGTGTTTGGCCTTTAGCTTGTCGATGACTCACATTAACACATGTGGAGGACACATGTGACTGGGAAGTCCAAATGACTGGGAAGTCCAAATTGGGGGTGATGGAGATTTTTTTAAAACTGTTCAATATATTCTGAACTATGGCCCATATACGAATAAAGGCCACGTGTGGTAACATGTGCTTGTAAGCTCAGACAATGGACATTGTCCATTGTCCCTTGTGTGTGTGTAATTATGACATGAAGTGTGAAAAGTTGCAACTTCCGCAGACTTGTGGTTAAGTATGCAGTCTGGAAAGCGGCAAGCTCTGCAAAGTTGTGGTCAAGAACACCTGTGCCCTGTATGTGGCCCTGCCGCAGGAACCAGGGGAACCAGGGCGGAGGTGAATCTGATAACTGTGTTCAGAGTGTATTTGTGTTGCAGAGAAATTATCCAACTCTCTCACACACACACACACTCACACACTCTCTCTCACACACACTCTCTCTCTCACACACACACATCTCTCTCTCTCTCTCTCTCTCTCTCTCTCTCTCACACACACACACACACACACCAGAGTTGTGCAGTCTGAAACGGGAGCCGGCTGAAAGGACCCTTACTCTGGTTTTGCGCGCAGAACGGCTTGGACCGGCTCCAGGGCGAGGTCCGGTCTGCGCGCGACGCCCGGACCCGCATGGTCACGTTCAGGTGCTCCCCGATGTCCGCAGTGAGGTTACAGCGCCGTGACCGCGTGGGGGCGCACCCCACCACCGTGAGCCACTCGGGATGCCCAGTGCTGAGATCACAACGACGGCGAAATAAGTCAAACTATACAAAACATCAAGAAGAGCGGCACGGGAGCGGACATGCTCTGACGCTGGCGTCTCTCTCGTCTCGTAGCCCAACGACAGCGGCACACAATTCTGCTCAGAATATATGAATCAGATTATTGGGCCTCATGCAAGAACATTTTTGTATCTTTCTCGTGTTTCTACGAGTGATTCTACGTCAGATTCAGCAAACGCTCGTAACTTCAGAAAACTGTCGTAAATGACAACGTGAACATGCTGAATGCCACGTCTTCTTAAATGAGTGCGCGTTCATGTGATTTGTGAATTAGCATAATTAACGCCCCAATAATGCTATACAAGGTTAGGCGTCCCGCCCCATTTTCATCGGAAAGTCATTCATAATAACGGCACCGAACAAAACCAAGAAAAACTTTACGAGCTCGGAGATTGAAGTACTACTATCTGAAATAAATAACCGAAAGCACATACTATTTAAGACCGTCAACAGTGGAATTAAGGGACCTATTAAAACCAAGGAGTGGGAAAAAATTACTTGTGCAGTTAACGCAGTATCATCTGTTGCCCGTAGCATCACAGAAATAAAATAAAAATGGTGTGATATGAAATTGGAGTCAAAGAAACGTCTCGCGAAAGCAAGGCGATCCATGACTGCAACAGGAGGGGGTCAGGAGGAAGTCTCCGTTACGCACACCGACGAGCGAATACGTGCCATAATTGGCGAGGTTGCCTTGTCCGGTGTTGCAATGGACATCCCCCTGGACAGCGACTGACCACGAAGCACAGCCCGTGGTACCGGAAAACGCGACACTAGCCATTCGTCTGTCTCTGCAAATAGACCAGCGCGCTCTCTAAAGACGCGCTCTCTTCCAAGATATTGTAGTATTATACCATAGCCTCAATAGCCACAATTGAAACGAATGATAATGATATAATTATATTAATGAATTATGAATGATATTATCCTACAATTAAAATAAAACAGTAAATTCAAACTCAAACAGTTCTTATGAATTCTATCATTTATCGTGTAATTTATATATTCAAACTCAACAGTTCTTCTAAATAAATAGACTCCATTAGGCAAAAACAAAGTTGTTTTGCTTTGGAGAATTGCAGGCAAAATGTACGTATGACTCGTACGACAGCTCTGGACCACTCGTAAATCTTGTTCGTACCTAAGACAAAATTCTAAATACGAGAAAATTGGTGAATGTGGCAAATTCTAGTAAATCAAACTACGAACGAATTTGTGCGTAAAAGTGGTTCTTGCATCTGGCCCATTGTCTATAAAATAAGTATGCGGAGTTTGCGCAGTTTTAGTGCGCAGTTGCCCAATTTCCTTCCTGCATTCTGAGTGTCTCAATCACGAGAGGTGGTTTTAATGCGCAGCAAAAACAATGGAGCGGGTGTCAATTAATTGATGTCTCATTCATTTGGCTGTTTTTTAAATGTACTTAACCTTTATTTAACCAGGAAGTCCCATTGCGACCCGGGGCAAAACACAGAGTGTATCATACATAAAAACATACATGGTAATAAAGTGCTTTGATTGGAGGTAATACAACATGTTATCAATGGGGGCCCAGTCTGCAGGAAACAACGACAACTCTTCCTGCAAATAGTTCTGTATCGGGGATTTCAATTCAGTAAGCGAAATCGTGTAGCTCCCATTACAGTTTGGCAAAGTACTTTTCTCAACAGCACGTCAACAATCTGCCATTTGAGCCGCGCATGAATAAGGAGATGGATGTGAACTCACACTTGGTACTGCACCGTGTACTCCACTCTCTCCTCGCCCGGGGCGGGCAACCAGCGCAACTCCGTCTCCAGGTTCACCGACTCGATAGTCACGTTCCCCGGCGACGTTAGCAACGTGCCTGCACCTGGATACAAGAACAAAATACCAAATCGTCTATTTAAACTCATATGCTATCGCAAGTAGTTTCGACAACCCAAACTGTCGTTAAAAAACAAGAGAAATAAAACGGAAGTAAAATAAATAAAATAACACGTAAAATAAATATACAAATAACGACTTACAGTAGTGATGCATACATTTGTCATAGTTACTACTGCTGTGCTCTACCAACTGAGCCACACAGAACCAGTACACCATACTGTACATAGTACACATAGTACTCACTACTGTAAGTCGCTTTGGATAAAAGCGTCTGCTAAATGGCGTATATTATTATTAGCCTATTATTAGTTATTCTCTATATCTATATCGGCTAGAACATCTGTAAAATGCAAACTGCTACTTAAAAACACCTTCGTGACCTCCTCTCTCGTCTTACTTTGGGTCACGCATTAGCAAGAATTAATGAGCGATTTCATGAGCGATTTGTAAAACAGTGCGTTGGAATAAGTATCCTACGTTGATCTTAGCTTTTTAGAGGCCTTATCGTTCGATTTCCCTTTAGCGCAGAAGCATGAGGAAGTTTTAGTTCGTGTCAAACTCACATTTACAAAGCGACACATCTAGCTCTACGGAGGACATCACGTTTGATAGCCCATACGCACAAACAAAGACCGAACACTTACCTCGAAGGGCAATTTGAAGAAGAAAAAAGAGGCTAATCACGTATTTTAAAGTCATATTTCGCGTGGAGCGAGCGAGAGTCCTTCCACGAAGCGCAGTTCTGTCAAACCGCAGAAAGATCCGCTCTCATATTCAACAGTAGTCTCCTCCTACAATGCGAAAGCGGAATTACAGTGAAAATCGCGCCTGTTTTGTAAACAGAACATTGTTCTGTAGATTTGGGAGCCTAAATATCACACACACACACAGTGATGTAGTTGCAGTCAGTGGCGATTTTAGACCCCATTTAATCTAAGCCCCCCTGAAAATGTTTAGTCATTCAAAATGTAGGTGTAGCGGATGGGCTCTGGTGCGTGAGCGCCCGCTGCAGAAAGTGACGTGGATAAGAGTGCGATTAGTTCCCGGAGTTAGGGACTTGAGTCTTTATCTCGGCGAGCGAAATCGCTCTCTTGTCGCGTCAGAGATCGTCAGTTCGAAACTCGCTGCGGGCAGAACCAGCCAACAGTTGCGTAGGCTTGTGCTTTGCGTATGTAGGCTACATCTCACATTCCCATTGGGGGCTGAGCCCCCCTAAAGGGCAACTCCTAGACTCGCCTCTGGTTGCAGTCCTATGAGCACGAACAGCTCCAGTGCGGTTTCCGCGGAGGAAGTGTGAACAGCGCGGTTTAGGGCGACACGATACGAGACAAACACCTCCGCCACCTCGCGTTCACACGTCGCCACAATACCAAACACAACAAAACCGTGTGTCGGCGACGAGACCAACATGTAAGGGGAAAAAACACGGCAAAATGAACACACGTGGCAAGTTTGCAACCAAGTCTTGTGACCTGTTAAGATTAGCTACTGCTACTCTCTGGCTGGACTTTGCCATTTGGCTCAGATGAGCATTTTCTGTCGACGGGGGGTCATAGAGTCGGAATACCCGTATAATATATATATAGGCTATATAAAATAATTCTACCGGCCCTAGTGAACTCTGCCCGGTAAGCAGGCCCTGTTTTGATTCATAAAAGTACATAAACTCAAGCAGGTTTTTGATTTACGGACACATTAAATAACTGATCTTGTGTCACATCACACAGGAGGCCGGGAAACAGACCAGGTGTCTCACAGCAAGAAGGTCTCGGGCTTCGAATCCAGGCTGGGGGCCTTTCTGTGTGGAGTTTGCATGTTCTCCCGTGGGTTTCCTCCGGGTACTTTCTTTTTCCCACAGTAAAACGATTTTGTTTTGCCTGGGTTTGTGTGAGTGAATGGTGTATGTAGTGCCCTGAGATGGATTGGCGACCTGTCCAGGGTGTATTCTCCCAATGCATGCTGGGAGTAGCCAAGATTTTTTTCCCAATTTCCTCCCATTTAGTAGCACCCCTCATGTCACCCCCCAGCACTGACCAAGCCATTGACTGTAAAAGCCACTCCTATACGCAGCAATCTCATACTGGCTTCCCTCCCCCCTCCCTGGAGCGGATAGCCACTTGCCCCCGCCCTTGCTATAAGTGAACATGATCACAAGAAACTTCATTTTATTTTTTGGAAAATACAAATCCTGTGTTTCTGGGATTCCCCTCAAGAGCGCATGCGCACTGAAACATCGACGTTATTTTCATGGACAATGTACAGATGACTGGCAAAATAAAGGAAACACAAACATGAAGTGTCTTAATAGGGCACTGGGCCGCCCCAACCCGCCACAACGGCGTCAGTGTACCTTGGCACAGACTCTACAAGTGTCTGGAACTCTATTGGAGGGATGCAACACCATTCTTCCACGAGAAATTCCATCATTTGGTGTTTTGTTGATGGGGGTGGAAAACGCTGTCTCGGGCGCTGATCCAGAATCTCCCATAAGTGTTCAATAAGTGTTCAAGTGTTCAAGACGGCCACTTTTGTTCTTATTGCATCGTATTGCAACGAGAATCAAGAATAGCCCATAAAATAAAAGCAGGCAGGAGAAAGAGAGAGAGACAGGGAGAGAGAGAGGCAAAGCACTGATTTGGTTAAAGTAAATAGCTTTGCTGAACATTTGCGATGTAAAGAGATTTTTGATGAGCTTCACTAACTACGGTGGCCCTGTATTTGTCGTTAGATTCCCTCGCGGGCCGTTGCTGTGCGTTGCGTTTTTTATCCCACAGTGGCCAGACAAAGCTGGCAGAGCTCATTAATCTAGTCTCTGTCTCCCCCTTGTGGCTAATTTTAGTCATTGCGCTCCACACAACATTCACTTCAAATACAGTATATATTCTCCTCGTGCAGTTGCTGTCTGTTTGTGTGTTTATGTGTATACATTCTCCAAACGTGTGTGTGTAGAGTCTGTAGTGTGTCTATAGTGCATGTGTGGTGGTAGTGACCAGGGGTGTCAAACTCATTCCATCGAGGGCCGAGTGTATGCAGGTTTCTGTTGTAACCAATGCACTACACCAGGTGATTTCAATTAGGTTCCCTCCTTAGTTGAAGTAGTGAGCTAATTAGTGAAATCACCTGGTGTAGTGCATTGGTTGCAACAGAAACCTGCACACACTCGGCCCTCGATGGAATGAGTTTGACACCTGTGTGGTACACTATATGTGTGTGTGTGTGTATTCTTTCTCGGGAGGAGAGTGTGTATGTGTGTGTAGTAATTTCCTAGTAAAGTACTTTTCTACGAGACATTTCACAAGTCAAGAATTGAATTTCAACTAATTTCCTAAAATAAATGAATTGACAGTGAATTGACCAGAGCCCCTTCTCTAGAACAGCGATTCCCAAATTCGTTTTTTGTTACAACCATCTCTTGACCAATTAAGGTTGTTGAAAACGTGTGTGTAATTTTTACCATCATTTTTAATCCCTTGACTTATTTTAACACAATGCAGGTTTGGCTCGTTTGCCAATTGCTCTGTCACTGAAATTCTTTTTCCACAAATAGTTTAGTTTCAGTGGCCCACACTTTCAACAACTAGGACCCCACTGATTTCACCTGCCAGTCTCTGATCGAATCGATTAAAAAACGTCACCTCTTTCAAAATGAATCAACTGTCCAATAGCACATTACAGAAAAGGAGACTATTAGTTGTTCTGACTGATTTAAAGTCCTGGGATGTGAATATGGGACGTTTATTGTTCATGGCATGCATAGCTATTTCTGACACAACGTGGCCATAACAGAGTAAATTATGCTTTAACAGAAATTAAAAGTGTCGAATTAAGAACAATTAACAGCTAGTTACATTCCAGAGGTTGTAATTGTGGTTGGAATGAAAAGCAGCACGCAATACTTTTGAATTGGAAGCTACAGATAGGTATTTGTTTGGGGTACTTTTGGCAGCTTAGTAAGAAAACTATAACAAGAAAGTGGCTATTGCCAGAGACACCAACAATAGACGCCTGGGTAGATTTGGTTAATGATATTTATTTAATGGAAAAACTGACTTTTACAGATTAACAAAGCATTGGGCAAAATGGATTGTGTGTGTAACCCCTATAAGACCTGATTTTGTGCCAGTACAGAATGAAGGAAACTGAAATTGAGGTATGTGTCTGGACTAGTGAACCTGTAACATCTCCCTCGTCTAATTGTACATAGTTTGTAGTAAACTTTTATTTGAATAATAAAAAGTAAAAAGATAGGGGAACAGAAGTATGACCACACAAATAAGTGTTTGTATGATGTGACTGTAAATAATTGTGTGAAATAATTGTATTACGATATTGAAATATTTTGAACCTCTTTTCTCCTAATAAATAAAGAATTAAAAAAAGAAAAGAAAACTAGCATACACAGTGGGTCCCCAGCACGGAGTTCGGGAACCACTGCTCTAGAATAGTGCTTCTCAATCAATTCCTACAAGGCACACTGCCCTCCATGTATTCACTTACAACTACTTTATAAACTTTATAAATATTTACATATTTGTAGAATTTGCATGTGTGTGTGTGTGTGTGTGTGTGGCGGGTGTGTGTGTGTGTGGTGTGTATGTAGTGTATGTATATGTGTGTGTGTGTGTGTGTGCGTGTGTGCATATGTGTGTGTGTGTGGGGGGGTGTGTGTGTGTGTGTTTGGTGTGTATGCGTGTGTGCATGTGTGTGTGTGTGTGTGTGTGTGTGTGTGTGTGGCAGGTGTGTGTGTGTGTGTGTCTGCTCTCACTCAGACGGATTGTGAGGGAGCAGAGCGTGGTGGTCAGCCAGGTGCATTGTGGGTTTGACCCGACACACAGATGAGGAAGTGATCACAGAGACAGATGTGCTGCTGCCTCTTCACCAAGAATAACGAATACGAATGACTCTTTCCCGTTTTTCTCCCAATTTGGTAGCCAATTACACCCTCTATTTATTTAGATTCACCCTCCCCACACGAGTCCGCCGCTCGTCTCTAAGGGCAAGCTAACCCAGATGATTCTGGAGACTCCCTTATGTGCTTCACAGCGGACCCGAGCCGCTCTCACCCTCCCCCTCCCTGGGGCGGACAGCCAAACGCCCCCGCCCCCGATCGGGGCTGATGACCAGGGCTGGTCTGGTAGAAACGGGTTTAGAACCGCGTCCCTGACAGGCAGCGCACACTCGTATCAGACCAGCCAAGATATGATCCACCACCCCCCACACAGAACTTTAAACCGCCTGAATGACGCTGTGTATTTCTGCCCCGGGGGCGTTCAAGGAAAGCAGGAAGAGAAGAACCTTCATGTTTGGAGTTCGTGCACCTTTATTCCTGAGCTGCAAGGGGGAGTTTTCTCTCCCTCAAACTGCACTTACGTAAAATGACATCACCTCAGTGACAGAGCAAGCCTTCTGTCACGCCTCTGAATGAAATGTTTCCACGTGAAAAGGGGGGATATTTACAGAGGAAAAAAACGAACATTTGCCAAAGCAGCTCGTAGGGAAACTGTCGTGTTTGCACAGCAGGATCCCAGCGTGTGTTATACCATGCTAATGCTAATGCTGCCTGTGCAGTGGCCCCGCAGGCAAATCAAAGGAATTCAGCCTTGACATCTGCAGCCATGCCGGCCAGCAGGCAGGCAGTGTGGTATAATGGTTAGGGAACTGGGCTTGTAACGTTAAGGTTGCGGGTTCAATCCCCAGGTGGGGCACTGCCGTTGTACCCTTGAGCTAAAGGTACTTAACCTAAATTGCCTCAGTTAATATCCAGCTGTATGAACGGATTGTAAAGAAATGTAAACTGTAAGTCGCTCTGGATAAGAGCGTCTGCTAAATGCCTGTAATGTAATGTAATGTAATGTAATGGCGCAGGGATTTCTTCCCTTTTTCCATCTGAAGGCTGTTGCTGTTGTTTTCACTTCACTGGTGGAACTGAAGATGGTCGGCGTTATGTTTGTGAATTCTAAAATCACAGCGCAGCGTAGCAGCCGGTCGCCGGGGGCAACACTGTTCTCACAGCCCAACCGCCGAGTCCTGTCCGCTCCCCGCTCCCCCTCGCTGTCCCCGCCCTCGCTCCCCCCCACAGAGCCCCGCCCCACCTCGCCCCGCCCCTCGCTGTCCCCTGCAGAGCCCCGCCCCTCGCTGTCCCCCACGGAGCCCCGCCCCTCGCTGTCCCCTGCAGAGCCCAGTCCAGAGTCCTGCCCCTCGCTGTCCCATCGCTCAACCAAGGCGCGCTCCAGCCGCTCGTCCTCCAGGGGGCGCTGTGGGCTCACCACCGCCGACACCGCGCAGCTCTCCTCCCGCGGCTCCAGCAGGCGGACCGAGACGCCCGGAGAGGCGTCCTGCCAGGGGGGGGGGTCAAAGGTCAGAGAGCCACCAACAAGAAACACATTTTTATTTTTATGCTATCTGTTCAATTCTGTCGTATTGATGACTTTTTTTAACATTTTGTTTCAGATTTTTCCCCATTTTTTACCCCAATTTTTTACCCCCATTGTCCGATACGGTGTGTGCTTCCTGTCAGGGACACAGTTTGAAACCCGTCTCTACCAGACTGGCCCTGGTCATCAGCGTTTGGCTGTCCACTCCAGGGGGAGGGGGAGGGGGTGAGCCAGCTCGGGTTCACCGTGAAGCACATAACATTCTAGGCATTTAGCAGACGCTCTTATCCAGAGCGACTTACACAGTTTACATTTCTTTACCTACAAGCCATTTATACAGCTGGATATTTTACTGAAGCAATTCAGGTTAAGTATCTTTAGCTCAAGGGTACAACAGCAGTGCCCCACCTGGGAATTGAACCTCCAACCTCTGAGTCCAGCTCCCTAACCATTACACTACACTGCCGCCTGAGTCTCCAGAACGTGGGTGGGCGAATTCCCTCTCGAAGGAAGCGGAGTTCACTGCCCTCTGAGAATTAGCTTGCCTCGTAGAGATGAGCGGCGGACTCGTGGTGGGGGGGAGGGTAAATCAAAATAAGTACAGGGTGTAATAGAGGGTGTAATTGGGTACTACACTGGGAGAAAAACAGGAACAAATCTGAAACAAATCAAATGTAAAAAGACCCCAAAAACAGGGCGTGGCCATACCTGTATACTGCTGGGCGGCATTGGGGGGAGGCAAAGCCTCCTGCTCCTGCCATGGCACGTCCACAGGGCACACGCCAACATCACACAGCACAGCGCACTCAACGGTGTGGACCACAAAACATGGTGGCCTGCAAGGGACAAACAGTGCAGGTGACGGAAACCGCGGATGACATCACAGCACACCACGTTGTGTCGCATGGCGCCCCCGGTGGCTCGGTCGCGTAAGCGCGGGCAGCTTTGACTCCCGGACCAGTCCAGGCCAGTTACCGCTCACGGTGATGTCAGAGTCGGCCATTATGAACCCCACAGTGGACAGGGCTAAAAACGCACTGTCAATCAAAAGACTTTACACACTGCAGTGAAAACATTTTGATTCAGTGAGTCACTATTAATGTAGATCATAATAGGTCCACCCTCATTCTTCCATCGCTCACCACAAATTCCTCTCTGGGGTATGGCATTAGCCTGCTATATAAATATATGTGTATGTATACACTGCATATATCCTTTATTTAGCCAGGTGAGTAAACTGAGAACAAGTTTCAGTCATTTATAATGACGCCTTGACAAATGAACATGACAAAAACAGATCACGGTGAGTATAACATGAACAGTGTTAAACAGGGAGAGGTGAACATCACAGGAAGCATGTGCAAGTATCAATAAAGATGGACTTTCCACTAGGGCTGACCCCATTTAGGCGACTGGTCGATTGTTTGGTCGATGGGCTGTTGGTCGACCGAGATTTGTTTTGGTCGAGCAGTCGCGCGAAAAAATTAATATATTTTTTTTAAAATTCTCCATGCAGACACCTAGATTCACGCCACAGTTCGGCGCGCTTGTCAGTAGAATAATCCATTCTGGATGCTGCGGGTATGGCAGTGACAGTCCTTCACTCTTAACATAGCTAGGCCTATATATGTTCTCTTTAAATTATATTAGGCAGTTAAGGTAATAGTAATGTTGTTAATAACTAAACTAATAAAAGTAACATTTGATAATAAATGTGTTTTGCTAATTGTATGGTTTATATATTTATAACTAACATGCGTAACACCCCCTTTCATGTAGCCTATATTGTATCCTTCTTGTTTTACGCACGCGAATGTACATTTTAATTGTAGCCTAAGATTTTCCTACAGTTAAGATTAGTGACATAGGCATACTTTAATTACATTTCGATATAACCGAAGAACATAACGTCAAAGAAAACATCTGGAGTATGGGGCTCGCGGCCAGAGCCGGACTGGCGCAGCCGGGTTTCGAACCGCGGCTGCAATAGGCAACTTGCATTCGGGGCGAATGCTTTGACCGTTACGCCACCCGAGGCCCCCAGATTAGTTGGGTTTTTGTGCCAGTGGGGCACAGGGGCCCTCCAGTTAGCCAGAGCTCCCACAAGCTTTCCTTCAGTGACAGGGATATGCTTTTCTTTGCGGTTTGCGCTGGCTCTCCTGTGGTGGGCTTGGCGGCTCGTAGGGTGTCAAATGGTGCATTGTGGGAGTTGTAGTTCTCCCTGCACAAGTGTGGTGTGGTGCAGTGGAGACACGGACGCACAGAAAAAAAAACAAATCTACAAACTTTTCCTTCCCAGTGTTACAGGTATGGTGTGCAGCTGCCTGCAATGATGTCTATCACTGTATTACTGCACTGATCTCTTGCGCTAACTATGATTGTTCCTACCATGTATTAATGCACATCTTGTAAGTCGCTCTGGATAAGAGCATCTGCTAACTGCTTAAAATGTAATGTCAAATGTACAGCAAAATGGCCGATTCCACATGGAAGAGAAAGGTGGGGAAGGGAGAGAGAGAGGGAGGGAGGGAGAGAGAGAGGGAGGGAGAAAGGGAGGGAGGGAGGGGAGGGAGAGGGAGGGAGGGAGAGAGGGAGGGAGAGAGAGAGGGAGAGAGGGAGAAAGGGGAGGGAGGGAGGGAGGGAGAGAGGGAGGAAGGGAGGGAGAGAGGGAGGGAGAGAGGGAGGGAGAGAGAGGGAGGGAGGGAGAAAGGGAGGGAGGGAGGGGGAGAGAGGGAGGGAGGGAAGGATTTGAGGAGATGATTACCCGTGCCACTGGTCTGCACACACTGCTGGCCCGTGTAGGAGCTGATCTTGTCGTAGTTGAGGTTGAATGCACAGATGCGCAGGCAGTATTCTGCCCCAGGCTGCAGGACGGTGACAGTGCCTTGTGTGCCTTTCAGCTCCTGGGTCCTGTTCTGATGGGGGAGAGCGTGTGGGGGGGGGTCTTTACTGGAGCACAGCAGTATTCTGTACCGGTCTGGTACAGTCGGGTTTCGAACCCCGACCGCAATAGGCAGCTCACACTCGCAAGGCACCAGTCAAAGAGAGTGCGTTAGACCGCTACACTATCCGAGGCCCCTTTCATAAAGCATCTCAAGAGCTGGAGCGCTGATCTAGGATCAGGTTTCCTCTGTTCACCTTCTCATTATATCCATTACGAGCTAAAAAGGCAAAACTGATCCTAGACCTGATTTATGAATACGGGTCCAAGTCTCCCTCACGACTAAAGGGGGCGGATTCCTGCCTCTCACAGTTACAGCAGTGCCCACAACACACAGGGATCTGCAGCACAGGTACAGCAGTGCCCACAACACACAGGGATCTTCAGCACAGTTACAGCTGTGCTCACAACACACAGGGATCTTCAGCACAGTTACAGCAGTGCCCACAACACACAGGGATCTTCAGCACAGTTACAGCAGTGCCCACAACACACAGGGATCTTCAGCACAGGTACAGCAGTGCCCACAGCACACAGGGATCTTCAGCACAGTTACAGCCCACAACACACAGGGATCTTCAGCACAGTTACAGCCCACAGCACACAGGGATCTTCAGCACAGTTACAGCCCACAGCACACAGGGATCTTCAGCACAGTTACAGCCCACAGCACACAGGGATCTTCAGCACAGGTACAGCCCACAGCACACAGGGATCTTCAGCACATATACAGCAGTGCCCACAGCACACAGGGATCTTCAGCACAGTTACAGCCCACAGCACACAGGGATCTTCAGCACAGGTACAGCCCACAGCACACAGGGATCTTCAGCACAGTTACAGCCCACAGCACACGGGATCTTCAGCACAGGTACAGCAGTGCCCACAGCACACAGGGATCTTCAGCACAGTTACAGCCCACAGCACACAGGGATCTTCAGCACAGGTACAGCCCACAGCACACGGGGATCTTCAGCACAGTTACAGCCCACAGCACACAGGGATCTTCAGCACAGTTACAGCCCACAGCACACGGGGATCTTCAGCACACGTCTGGTCTGTGAGCACACCTGGCACTCGAGTGCCGAGCGCTCTGCAGCGACCGCAGATCAGCACCGTGACGCCTCGCGCTGTTTCCTGTTTCCTGTCTCTTTACCGCAATAAAAAATGTTCTTCTTTTTTTTTAAAAGCGCAAAAGACACAGAGGAGCATGATGGGGCAATCACAACCAACGCTTCAGACGTAAATCTCTCCCACCTGATTCTTTGACCTATGTATTCATTTTTTAGTGACATGAAAAAGTCGCTCTTACTGGCACGACGTATGGAGACGATGTACAGCTGAAGCTTTAATGCAACGGCACTTCGACATGAAATGCATTTACAGACAAATGGTATGTTTGGAAATAATGCACAACGAAAAATGACTATTGCCCTGGAACAGACAAGAGTGTGAAATGAATGGATAAATGAATGAATGCATGTTTATGTAAAAAATAAATCTCCTTTCTGTCTCTCTCATCTCCTTCTCTCCCTCCCCATCTTTCACTCCTGCGCTGTGATTTTCTTTTCAGCTGTCCTCCTCCACCAAATACGCACATCACCTAGCCTCACTGAAAGCACACACACACACACACACACACACTCACACCCACACACACACACACACACACACACACACACTCACACACTCACACCCACACACACACACACACATACACACACACACACACACACACACACACACACACTATGGCACACACTAGCCCTCCCAAAGGACATTCTCTACAGATGTGTGTGTGTGTGTGTGTGTGTGTGTGTGTGTGTGTGTGTGTGTGTGTGTGTGTGTGTGTGTGTGTGTGGGTGTATGTGTGTGAGTGTGTGTGTGTGTGTGTGTGTGTGTGTGTGTGTGTGTGTGTGTGTGTGTGTGTGTGTGTGTGTGAGTGTGTGTGTGTGTGTGTGTGTGTGTGTGTTTCCTCACCCTCTGAGGAGCATGTCTCTCCCAGTACTGCACTCTGTATGAGAGAGGCAGGACGGAGCTCATGGGCACGTTGTAGACGGTCAGCGGCTCAGCAACAATGACCGTCAGCGTGGCTTCACCGCAATGCACCTCCACACCTGAGGGGGGCCCCAGAGACGCTGCAACACAGACACACCACAGGCACCTGCTTTCAACATATAATCATGACTGTGATCAGGATGGTGATGACTATGATGACGATGATGATTTCCCTCCAAACAACAACATGATTGGTTGTTTAAGTGAGTCACTGATGATAGCTCCACCCATTCTGGGGTTCATAAAGCCCCACCCCTTCCCCGGTCACCAGAAACAGGCGGAAATAGCCACAGGAAAATCTGTCCAACGGTGCCCTGGACATCCTCCTTGTGCCTTGCGACAATGTCATCTTCATTACAGAGAAGAAACACAGTGTCTGATCTGAGAACGTCTTCATATTCAGGTATTTTATTTAACCAGGTGTGTCCACTGAGATCTCATTTACATGACAACATGGGGATTTGCGAGGGAGTGTGCATATTGAAGGGAGCGGCGATTAGCGGACCAGACAGACAGAGAGCCATTTCTTTGTGGAAATGGATGACGGGTTTAGCAGCCCGACTATTTTGAAGAGTATAGTCGCAGGTCGCAGGACTACGGCAGCAAACTCACATTACTAGGGAGGGATTGACATAAAAATAGAGAGGGTGTAATTGGCTACTAAATTGGGAGAAAATGGGAGAAAATCTGAAACAAAATAAATAAAAAAAAAAATAAACTGAGAGAGGAGATTAAGGAGAGACGGAGGAGAAGAGAAGCACGGACGTGACATCACTCACCCTCCTCTTCAGGACAGAAGGGTAGGACAGACCACCGGGAGGTCTCCTGCCTGCCCTCGGCTCGAACGCTGACCAAGTAGGTGGAGGAGAAGGACAGGTTTTGGAAGGAGAAGTCACACCATCTCTCCGCTGTCCTGTAGCACACCCTCCTGTAGGACAGTCTCCTGTCCTCCAGGTGGGAGCTGTGGCAGAAGAGGGAAATGTTGCTCGTCTGAAGCAGACATCAGGCTCGCTGTCATCTGCACAGAGATGACTGCAGACTGCCACACAAATGTGCATTTTTATTTATTTATTTTTACATTTATTTCAGATTTTTTCTGAAAGGTTTAGTAGCTTCACCCTCCCCACACGAGTCCGCTGCTCGTCCCTACGAGGCAAGCTAATTCTCAGAGGGCAGCGACCCAAGCCGGCTACCCCCCGCCGGCTCACCCCCAGGGCTGAGGACCAGGGCCGGTCTGGTAGAGACGGGTTTAGAACCGCGTCCCTGACAGGCAGCGCACACCATATCAGCGCACACAGTGGATAGCGTAGCGGTCTAACGCACCGTATTTTGGCTGGTCTGATACGGTGTGCGCTGCCTGTTTTGTTTCTGATTTTATCCCATTTTACAGAAACGAATGCAGAGACTGCTACAACAATGTAATCAGTGACGTTTATAGACTACTACAGCAATGTGATTCGTATAAACAGATTCAAACTGACAACAATAACAAACTGTCATTACGCACAAGTGGAGATGAAAGAACCCGTCGAAACATCAATTTACACCGTTAGTTCGCCTGTTTGCAGTTTACTTAGCTAACTAACAAAATGCGTCGTCAATATTTTCGTGGATTGCAAAATGAGGAGAAACAAAAGTATTTGGGGGAACTAAACATTGATTCAATCCTCCTCCACCATCATGTAGTAATTGCAAAACTCATTAAATATTTGGGAACCACCGAATAAATATGAATTAAAAAAAAGAAATATATATATATAAATAATATCTAATAATACACATTTGTGAGAATTGTTTTAAATACTCAAATAATATATTTTTTTGTGTGCGATAAATATGAAACTATTCTGAATATTAATATATATTCAAAATAATAATATTGATTAATATGAATTCCTATTTATTAATGAATTGATTTATTATTCATGTATTCATATTGAATACTAAAACAAATGTTTGCTTTAGCTGGGCATACTGGGAGAACTGTTCTGGCCCGGGTGTGATGGCGCGGATCGGACCCAGGCGGGCCCCGGATGCCCCCTCACTCACAGGACGTACTCTGCGGTGAACGTCATGGTGTAATTGGCCTGCGTCCGATCCCAGTCCCACTTCAGAATGAAGCGCGTGTTCACCGCCTCCATCGTCACATTGTACGGACTGTGCAAGGCTATGGCAGCTGTGAACAACGTCAGAACCACATCAGAACAGCATCAGAACCACATCAGAACCGCATCAGAACAGCATCAGAACCACATCAGAACCGCATCAGAACAGCATCAGAACCACAGCAGAACAGCATCCGTGCAATGTCAGGACAATCAATTGCAACGTTGGCCCATTGCAATTGATTATTACGACAGTACTGCTAATTGATTTAGGTTGAAAATTATAAATCAATGTATTATTATAATTATTATTACTTGTAGACATAGTGGTAATATCACACCTCATCATAACTTTAAAAAAGAGTGTTTGGTTATGTTTTTGAATAATGCAATGCGCATGTTATGTTATGACATGTTCGAACACCCACATTCCTTTCGGTTTTGTTCTGGGACTGCAGAAGCCTGACACACAGATAGACAGGAAGGCAGACAGACAGACAGACAGGTCCCCGTTATAAGCAGGTCAGAACCCCTATGGCTGTCCGCGCGGACAGGGCTCTCACAGCGCAATGTGGTGGCTGGGGAACTGGAACCTGCGATCAGGATGTCCCGGGTCTGAATCCTGCACTGAGACCCGTGCACGGTACTCTAACGTGACCCGCTCGCGTTGTTTCACCACGCTGCAACAGCACTCCGCATCCGGACCTCCTGCCTGTAACTCGTGCAATGCCACTTTCATTATCTCTCACGAGTTCCACTCAAACTCACCTGTGGCTGTGAAGATGAAAGCCAGACCCGGATTTACCGGCAGCATGGCTGAGTTCCCGACGCCGGTGCCATGGCTTCCTCCTCCCTCCGCTGAAGTGCCGCCCGAGGGTTCGACCCAGAAGCGTTCCTCCGGAGCGCGCGCTGCCCGGCAACCTGCGGGCGATGTGATTTACAAGAAACAGACCAGGAAGTGTGCGCGCCCGGCAGCCTTAGGGACCGTCTCAAAATTATGTTCTCAGATTCTCACTCTGTCTCGGTCTCACCCTGTCAATTCAATTCAATTCAAAACAAACAGATCTTGGTAGTAGACTCACTTTTGGACCCCACTGTAAAAAAGTTGCCACTTGCCAAAAAAGTGACAAAACCACACAACCTCATTGACTTCGAGCTGGCCAACTCGGAAGGTTTCCATGAATTGCAGTGAAGTCTCTGAATATAGAATCGTTTCTCACAGCGTGAACCTACCAACATCCAGCTAGCAAGCATGATGAAATTTAAGGTAAAACTAAATACTGGGGTTCCCTACTGTTTGACGGTCCCTAAACTGCCAATCGGGGTATAATTCAGGCGCGGTCTCGCCTCGCCTCGCTTCCTCTCCTCCTCGATTGCATGCGATCAGAGAAGGAGACGAGGCTAAGAAACAAGGACAGAGGACAAGACATTGAGCAGCACAGATGTCACGGAATAAATGGTGCCTTTTACGCACGCCTGCGTCACATGATACGACGTTGCTAAGCGATAACATCAATCCAGGGTGCGTGCTCAGAACCGCCGTTTAACTGCAGGACCGGACCTCTGGTCGCGTTATGTGCCCCAACCTACGGCGTGCCGACTACCAGTCTCCGCTGGGGGCCCTGCTGGCACGCTGTTGGTTTCTGTTGCGCTTATGACGTTTCTCGCTCTATGATGTTCTGGGACCGTTTGCACAAAGATTCTAAGAGTAGGAGTGCTGATCTAGGATCAGTTTAGACTTTTAGCTCATAATGGATATGGATACGGTTAGGATATGGACAGGGGAAACCTGATCCTAGATCAGCACTCCTACTCTTAGAACCGTTGCACATATGGGCCCCTCGCCAAGGTTCCAGGGCGGCACAGCTCTTACTGCTTATCAACATGGCGTCAGGCGATGCAGGCGTGCGCAGGGTGTCCCATCTCCTCCCACCTCATCTCTGTGATCCTTTCCTCTTTATTTAGTTCACCAGGAACTCATATATATGTCATTTAGCAGATGCTTTTATCCAAAGCGACTTACAGTAGTGAATAAATATATTTTTCAGTATATGTGGCCCAAATGGGAATCAAACCCACAACCTAAGCTTTGTCAGCGCCATGCTCTACCTACTGAGCCACACAGAACCACACTCTACCTACTGAGCCACACAGAACCACGCTCTACCTACTGAGCCACACAGAACCACGCTCTACCTACTGAGCCACACAGAACCGCACTCTACCTACTGAGCCACACAGAACCACGCTCTACCTACTGAGCCACACAGAACCACACTCTACCTACTGAGCCACACAGAACCACGCTCTACCTACTGAGCCACACAGAACCACGCTCTACCTACTGAGCCACACAGAACCACACTCTACCTACTGAGCCACACAGAACCACGCTCTACCTACTGAGCCACACAGAACCATGCTCTACCTACTGAGCCACACAGAACCACGCTCTACCTACTGAGCCACACAGAACCATGCTCTACCTACTGAGCCACACAGAACCACGCTCTACCTACTGAGCCACACAGAACCACCAGGAAGTCTCTTTGATATGTCTCTTTAAACATTTAACATGTTTAAACATGTTGAAAGATGATGACAAAACCTCAGAATATTTTACAATGAAACCCCTCCCCCCACACAAAAACACAGCTCTGGTCTGGATAGACAGGAATTTGCCTCGCCTGCCTGAAGATGTGTGCTGGAATGCGCCAATGCACCTGCCGACTGTGTCCGTGGGCAACGGGGTGCAGCGAGACACAGATCGCCTGAGGGTTCGATTGCAGCATTTTACGTTTACGTTACATTTTAAGCATTTAGCAGACGCTCTTATCCAGAGCGACTTACAAGATTGTGCATTGGTCAAATCAACGATTGTTTGCGCAAGAGATCAGTGAAGTGATACAGTAATAGACATTGTTGGCAGCTGCACACCGGACCCGTAACACCGGGAAAGAAAAGGTGAGCAGCACTTCAAGGCAAGGCGCAGAAACTCCTAAAACCAGACCGTGAGGCTTTCTAATCCACCCTCTAATCTCCCTTTACCTTGACTAAAGTTTAGCGTTTATATAAAGATTAATATCACTCGTATTTACATTTCTTGATTAGGTTCACCGCGACCCTTTCACGGCACGGAAAACATCTGTGTGTGTCTACAGGATGTCTGTGTAACCAGCATGACCAAACAAACAGAAGAACCAACAATAAAGAAAGGTGTACAGCCCTCCTTTGTAATGAAACAGTCTAAATTTATTGACCTTTGCCATGGTTCTCGATACAGCACACCAGAGCAACCAGCGCACAACAAACAGGACGGAGGGCAATGACACTGGCGCCTCTTCGACTCTCTGATCAGGGCATCCTGCTAGAGCAGGGGTGGGCGAGGAGGGCCATCTCCGTTTCTGGATTTCAGAACAACTTCTGCTCTTAATTATTTAATTAGCCATAATATCTATAGCTATATCATTTACGCGATCTGACATTTTAGCTACATTTCTTGACAAGCCCATGAATGACAGCTGAAGACTGTTCTTGTGTTCCCATATGAAACATGTCACTGGTCTAATGTACAAGTGAACCAGCATTGGCGTATCCAACTAATTAGCTAATTGAGCCACAGGGGTAATTGGTAGAAACAAAACCCTGCACACACAGCGGCCCTCCAGGACCGGAATTACCCAGATTCTGTCCGGGATTCAAACCCGGGACCTTGTTGCTGCGTAGCGACAGTGCTACCTTCTGCACCACCATGCTGCCCCCCTTTTTCTTTTTTCTCTCCCCAAATTTGAACTCCAAATCATAACATAATGGAAGGCCTGTCCCATCGCTCCAGCATCCTCAGTCTCTTCCAGAGGGCAGGTGTCCCAGCGCACGCTCCACTCCTGAATGCGAGCAGCCAGCGAACCCCAGTGAACCCCTCCTGTTCGGCAGGACCCCCCTCCCGCAGCCCGCCAGCTGAGCCGCGCAGCTCCTGCTCCCGTGCTGGCGGCCAGTGAAGCTGGATCCCGGGCACCTGATCGACCAGAGCAACGAGGCGAGGAATACCCTTCCAACTGCCTGCCCTCCCTCCCTGGGCGACGATATGATCAATTATACATCACCCCATTACATTACATTACATTACATCATATTACATTACAGGCATTTAGCAGACAATACTCTTATGCAGAGCGACTTACACAGTTTACATTTATTTACATACAATCAATTTATACAGCTGGACATTAACTGAAGCAGTTCAGGTTAAGCGCCTTTTGCTCAAGGGTACAACGGCAGTGCCCCCACATGGGAATCGAACCTAAAACCTTTCGGTTGCAAGCCCAGTTCCCCCTAACCACTGCGCTACACTGCGGCCTCGTGTTGCTCCCAGCGAAGCGGCATCGGCGTGTTACTCTGTAGTTTCAGCCGAGACTCATCGACGGACACCTGACCTTCAGCGCCAATCTGTCGACACATTTTCAGCGAAACCCACAACCACAGCATACATCACGTTCTGTACAAATGAAGGTTGAGCACGGTGTATGTCATCTCCGCTGTCTAATTCCACATCACAATGTACAAAACACCAAACAGCTTCCAACTACAATTGGTGAATAATATAAATAACACAAAACTCCTGCACATACTACGCAGCGATGCACAAACACAATGCCGCGGAACAGGCGAGCGTCGAGTAAGTGCACAATGTTCGATAGCACGTAATTAGCATGATAGCATTTTCTGCTTAGTAGACATCCTTGATGAGATCATCTTACATAACTTTCATTGTTTATGCAGAAAAGCATTCAGTGAAGAAATTGAGGCGAAATACTTCAGTCGATGGTATGCTCTTAAACATTCCAACCTGACACAGCGGGTTTGGGTGAAGAGCACCACCGACGACGTGCTTTGGGCCACTTCCACTGCTACAATGTACTTTCATTTCCAAAGACAAAAAATAACATATGAAAAAGCAGAAGAGGAATACACAGAAAAGGGAGCGATAAATAAATAACACGGAGGTGGATCCAGTTCCTCTTTTAAGACTCGTTCCTTCCAGTAATCTTAACGCACACCTGCGACGGCAAGGTGCACGGAGAACGCAGACCACAAAACAAAACAACACAAAAATGAGAAATGAAAAATCATAACCACAGAGAGAGCACGGGACCTCAATCTCTCACACACACACACACACACACACACACACACACACACAGACACACACACACATGAAAACACACACACACATAGAAATGTACAACCTCAAACATACACACACCACACACACACACACACACACACACTCCAGACATACACACATACACATACACAAGGGATGTTAATGATTAATCGATGATCGATTAATCGCCGTTCAGAATTTGAATATCAAATTCACGATTATGTATCACAGCACTGCAGTTATCCAATAGCACAAACTCTAGTGAGTGTAATAATATTGCTTTGAAACAACAGTTAAAACCGTGTTGATTTTATCAAATATATCTAGCAATATTTCACAAAAGAAACAATTTACAACGACAAAACTTTTTTGTAATATTTTGTATAGCCTAATGTTACCTCAGGCGACAGTAGCGTGGTCTCTTGAATTCGCTAAGCACAACGTTACTTCCGCATTTCGCTGAGTTTTATGGTGAAATTATATTTTTTTGGCACGACAGTATTTATGCATCCCCGGGACATTGGTTCCGTCAGAACGGGAGTTCTCAGGCTGGTCTTACTGCAAACAGGCTGCGCACACGGCTCACCCCTGAACACGTGACTACTCTTATATTCTTAAAAAAAAAAAAAAAAAATTACAATCATTTTTGTTTCAGATTTTTCTCCCATTTTCTCCCAATTTGGTAGCCAATTAGACCCGCTATTTAAGTCAATGCCCCCCCCCTAGTAATGTGAGTTCGCTGCCGTAGTCCTGCAACCAGTAGCGACACGCAACCTGATGCCTCTTCCGAGACGGCACTCGCCCAAGTATCAACCGTAACCCGGTATACTGCAGGGCCACTCTTAATGCGCAGCGAATCTCATGTCGGCTTTCCTCCCCCCTCCCTGGGGCGGACAGCTAATCACCGCCCCTGGTGGCAGTCCCGGCCAGAGCCGACTCTGGTGAGACAGGGAACTGAATCCCGGTCTCCGTGGCCAGCATCGGACGTTGTAACCACTGGGCCACGTGGGAGGCCTGATATGCTTATATTCTTAAATAAAAACCAGTAAGGGGAGGAGTCCAGAGGTAGGCCTCCTCTGCTGGACAGCCCTTTTCATTTCAAAAGCAATATTGTTTTCATTGTTAGACCTACAGAATGGTGTTTCATTTCCTTCATAATTCTTACTAGTTTATGACGTTAAAATAGGCCTGTGTCTCAAAAGTTTGAGCAAAGCCTTGATTGAGGAAAAAACCCGGGCATTTTGTATTCTCTGTCATACGCTACATTTTGCAGGTTTTTTTTATTTTTAAGATTAATCAATGAATTGTTTGTTAACATGGGCGCCGATCAATCAAGGACATTTCTTAAAATTAGCATCCCTAATACATTCACACACACATACACATACACACACACACACACACAGAAACACACAGAAATGCACACACACACACACACACACACACACACACACACACACACACACACACACACAAATGCACACACACACACACACACACACACACACATACACACACACACACACACACACACAGAGAGACTGCGCAGTGAAACTCTACAGTCTCAGAGGCAGTTCTGCCCCTTTTCCTGGAAACACAGGGAGGACAGGAGGGAGAATTCACAAACACAAACACAAACACAAACACACAACACACACAACACACACAAACACAGACAGAGCTCCACCCCCGCACAGCCGGCCCACGACCCGCACGGGACAGCAGGAGCACACGGGACAGGGCGCAGACACACAGCGCAGACACACAGCGCAGACACACAGCGCAGACACACACGCCACAGTCCAAGAGCAGCGTGACACTAGCGCTCATTCCAAGAGCAGCGTGACACTATCATTACCGCCGACGAGAGAGTGTCAGCAGGTCACACACCTGACCCGCGGGTCACCTGACCCTCCTCACAGGGCTGTGACACACTTTGGGTGCCCGTCGCCCAACCACCCCCAAATCGTAAAGGGAGGAGGGGGTCAGACACACTCCTCCAGGACGTCCTCGGCAGCCCAAATGCTCGGGTTCGGCGGGTGACACTTCAGGCCGCGGCCACCGGGGGCGCTGGAGAGCATCTCCGTCCCGCTCTCTGCCCTCATGGGCACCATGGTGACGAGTTCGGCCCCCGTCCCGACCCCCACAGCCCCCGCGCTCCCCAGCTGCCCCGACCCCCCCTCGGTGGAGTAGACCCCCGAATCTCCGCTGCCCTGCCGGCTGTGCCTGGGGGGGGCGTCCGGGTCCGAGGAGGGGGGGGGCACCACGGCGTCCGGGGGGGCGTGGATTTCGGGGACGATCACCACGGGACACACGTCCAGGTTGTCACAGCACACCTCCACCTCAGACTCCGGCGTCAGGAGGCGGGGCCTGTCGGAGGCGGGGGAGGAGTCACACAGGTACTGCGCGTTGAGTGACAGGTGGGAGGGAGGGGGGAAGAGAGAGGGGGGAGGAGTTAGAGACAGAATTCAATTCAATTCAAAAACTTGATTTATCCCCGAAGGGCAGCATAGTAAAGTAAAACATAAAACCATCAAACAACAACAAACCAATAAACCAATAGTGAACAAGGCAAACGCTCAATATCGGTGTCTCTTAAGGGCCGAATTGAACAGTAATAAATAAATAAATAGACATAATAATAATAGTAGTAATATGATGTAAGTGAGGGAGGGTAAGGGGGGGTGAGTTGTGAGGGAGGGAGGGTAAGGGGGTGAGTTGTGAGGGAGGGAGGGTAAGGGGGGTGAGTTGTGAGGGAGGGAGGGTAAGGGGGGGTAAGGTTGTGAAGTGTAAGTGTGGGGGGCTGAGTTGAGGCTGGAGTAGAGGAGACGGACTCAAGGAGGGGGAGGAGATGGAGACAGTCGGCCATTTCAGACAGGAGGTACAGTTATCGTACCGCCACTGACATGAACCTGCGCTATTATGTAACGGAGCTGGTTCTGCCCGCAGCGAGTTTAGAAAACGAGGACCTTGAACCGACGAGAGAGACGATTAGCCCGCTGAGCTAAATAGAATAGAATAGAATAGAATGGGGGCTGGTGAATCAGGCTCGAACCGTTTAAGTAAACATCAGTCCGCTGTGCAAATATACAATAAACAAAATTACAGTCTAAAATTTCTGTGTCTGTGGCAAAATCAGTCAAATTGGAGAATGTAATTTCCGGTGTTTGGTTGCAGTAGGCCATGTTAGCTAATAGGCTCCACCCCCACAGTAGGATGTGCTGGCAGATAGATCCCGCCCCCTCCTGTATGTTAGCACGCCGCCGGCGCTAGCTCCTACCTCCTGTATGTTGTCTGGTAGCTGGTACGAGGGGAAGAAGGTGACTTTGACCAGCCGGTAGAATTTGAGCAGGCCGTACGACGGAACCAGAACACACAGGAAGCACAGGACCAGGGAGGCCAGGAACCACAGGAAGATCAGCCAGAACGGGGTCGTACCTGAAACACACACACACACACACACTGATATACAGAGCAATCTCTCTCACACACACACACACACACACACACGCACGCACTGATATACAGAGCGCACACGCTCACGCACACACTCACACTCACACACACTCACACTCACACGCGCACACACGCGCGCACGCACGCACGCACACACGCACACACAGTGGAGAGAGAACCCTCTTGGCTCCCATGGTTACTGTCACCGCTCTACCCATGACGGGGTTTCCAAGGGAACACAGAAAGGAGAGAAACTCGGGAGCGTTGTCTGGCAACAGCGAATGGCAGTCACATGACCAGTGAGTCTTCTTCTAACAATACAGCGCGTATAAAACTTTTCTGCATATGACATCAGCACATTCATACTTAGATTGGCTAATCTTCAGAGTAAATTAGGGTGGTTAAAATAGAGACGGAATTCCTGTCTCTCAATACCAGGAAACTCCAAAAGATTCTCACGCAAAACAACTTCTGCTGTGAAGGAAGCCGGCCTTGGCGATAAAGAGTGTTAATCCTTCCCCTGGCCCTTTACTCTCACATGGATGCATCCGTTCTTCTAGTTCTATATTTTATAACACTGAAACTACATTTGAATTATTTTCCCCCCACATTTAGCCCCACTGGGGCTACATGTACTGAAAATGTATACATTCACTACTGTAAGTCGCTTTGGATAAAAGCATCTGCTAAATGGCGTATATATATATATTATTATATATATTATATTATACAAGAGATATCAACATTAACATTAATTCAACCTCCGACTTTCCACATTTTTAGATAATAAGTGTTTGGTTAATTATTGGTAATTTGACTAATCGATCAGGAGTTTACGTGTGTGTGTGTGTGTGTGCGCACACGCACACACACACACACACACACACACACACACACACACACACACACACACACACACACACACTGTTTACCGGTGGTCTGTTGGCACTGCTGGTCGCTGAAGCTGCTGATCTTGTTGTAGTAGTTGTATCGTGACTGCACTCTGACGCAGTACACTGTCCAGGGTTCCAGATTGTCCAGGGTCACAACGTTGTTGCTCGTGTTCAAACGGCGATAATCTGCAACGTCAGTCTGTGAGGGAAAAAAACAATATTTATAAAAATGTAAAAAACGCGAATAATGTTTGCGCCTGCTTTTAAGATCTGTGTGTGTAATTATGATATGAAGTGTGAAAAGTTGCAACTTCCGCAGACTTATGCAGTCTGGAAAGCGGCAAGCTCTGCAAGATCTGCAAAGCTGTGGTCAAGAACACCTGTGCCCTGTATGTGGCCCTGCCGCAGGAACCAGGGCGGAGGTGCACAAGCCCTGATTGGGTGAAGACAGGAACAGCTGCTGAACCTTCCCCTGCAACAAAGGCCGTATAAATTGGGACAGCTCGATGTGCGGAGTCGCTCTTTGCTTGTTTGCATTGAACCCTTTATGCATATTGAATAAAGAGACGTGAATCTGATAACTGTGTTCAGAGTGTATTTGTGTTGCAGAGAAATTATCCAACAGGGGGAAAAGTTGTTAAAAAACCCAGAACACACACACACACTCACACACACACACACTCTCTCTCTCACACACACATACACACTCACACACACACACACACACACACACACACACACACACACACACACACACACACACACACACACACACACACACACACACACACTCTGTGTATCTGCCCTGTCACCATCGTTTACATCGTCTTGAATAAATCAACAATAATAAAGTCTTGATGGGAAACTGAAGGGGAATTTCCCAGACGGGCAAAGCAGTGGCCAGCTCACTGCACACAAGCTCACTCAGCACACAGCTGAGCTTTCAGCTTTTTTAGAGCGCGGTGCTGACAGCACTTAGGTTGTGGGTTCCATTCCCATTGGGACTGCATATACTGAAAAATGCATGCGTTCACTACTGTAAGTCTCTTTGCATAAAAGCGTCTGCTAAATGGTGTATATTATATTATTAAACACCCTCACTAGCCACTTCACTGGGTCACATGTCCGTCATAAATGTCTGTTCATGTGACTTTCCATCTTCCCCTGTCCTGCTCTGGCAGACCCTTGGTAGTGCTGATCCAGGATCAGGTTTCCCCTGTCCATATCCTAACCATATCCATTATGAGCTAAAGGGCTAAACTGATCCGAGATCACTCAGCACCCAGCCCCTCAGAAAGGGGAAGCTCAGGAGGAACATTCTGCGGAGGCACTCCAGGAAGGAGGAGAGTCAAGCTCCACACGACCTACGGCCCCCTACTTCATTCAACCACTTCATTCAATTCAAATACATTTCAACGTCTTTCCTTTCTTTTGATTGTCGGTAGCACACGACAACAACTAAGCCGCCAAGAGAGATCGAGAAACGCGATACTGTTGAAGAAATACCTCAGGGAGCAGGCGGGGAGACAGACTGCACCATTATGCACGTCGCTCTGCCAACATAAACACATCAGTTCACCGCTTGCCTCTGTCACCACGCACATGCCACTGCTCTGTTTGTAGCTGGTAAAAGAACATTCAAGAGAAATGTATCGTTTCTTCAGGTTCTACTTTCGCTTTTTTATTCCCCCGACATTGGACACCCTGCTACTCACGTTCATAAATAAGACATTCACAAATCTGCAGATTCACGCGAGGCCTCCCCCTCCTCCCTACCCCCCTCCAGTATGATCGCTGCTAGGTTGTTTTATTTTTTATTCTTGTATTTTAGCATCTGGTATTTCAATATACTATGATGTTCTGTATGTCTGTATAGCTGCTAGGTTTTTAAAAAATATATTTATCTTGTATTTATTATTCAGTATACTGTGATGTCCTGTATGTCTTGTGTGTTCCTTCACTGTCTCCTGTATCATTGCTGCTGTGCTGTGACAAACCAAATTCCCCCCCCCAGGATTAATAAAGACGATCTTATTTTATCTTAACCTGGGAATCGAACCTTCTGACAACAAGGCCAGTTTGTTAAAGGGGCTTAATAGGAGCGAGCGGCTCACCGCAGCGTATTTCCAGTACAGGATGTGGTAGTACAGGTCGGAGTAATATTCCTTCATGGACGTATTCTTGCTGGTCAGGGGGTCGGAGATATGCAGGTCCAGAAGCTCAACCCCTGGGATCAACAGCACTCCGGAGGGCGGGCCCAGGTTAGCTGCGCACAAACAAACAAAAATAAACCTGTAAAACGTCTTTGTGTTCGCTGCCTGCACTTCACTATATCACGACAAGACCCTGGGATATCATACTTTATCAACTTCGCAGGCACAAAGGAATTCTGGGATATCATACTTTATCAACTTCACATGTGCGCACATGTGTCTTGACAAGCAGTTGATTAATGAAATCAGGTGTGTTGGTGAAGGGGTTAATGAGATCAGGTGTGTTGGTGAAGGGGTTAATGAGATCAGGCGTGTTGGTGAAGGGGTTAATGAGATCATGTGTGTTGGTGAAGGGGTTAATGAGATCATGTGTGTTGGTGAAGGGGTTAATGAGATCATGCGTGTTGGTGAAGGGGTTAATGAGATCAGGTGTGTTGGTGAAGGGG
>JAINUG010000300.1:415000-430000 GCA_029706075.1 Aldrovandia affinis | reverse complement strand
CGGACGTTGTAACCACTGGACGCTCTGGAAAAGAGTGTCTGCTAAATGCTTAAAATGTAAAATGTAAGAGAAGCTTATCAAAACCTTTTTCAGAATGCCTCTTTTGCTTCACTTTTTTTTACACAACCAAGCTTTACAATTTAAAAGGCCAGATTTGTGAGTTTAAACTGGATCAGCCGAGTGCCGTGTTTACCTTTTAATATTGTTACTAGGTTTTGAATTTGGCTCACGTCGGAGGAGATAAATATTAACTAGATGTGCAGATACCAAGCGCCCAGGGAAAGTCCTGGCTGTGGACTGTGGACTCGGACGTTCTGCACATACAGGCCTCTCGTAAATGCACAAAGATAACAGTGATGCTACACAAGGCATACTCAAAATAAGATTCAAGATTACCTGAAAGAAAAAAAACATCTCCATTCCGAGCTCATGCTGCCCTTGCAGATTCTGCCGTTGCGCTTGTGAAATTCGGAAGCGGAATCACTTGCAATCTTCCGCAAGAGACTCAAAACCCACCTCTTCAGACTCCACTACCACTGAACTCTGTCCATCTAGCTAATTTGTCGTCATCATTGTTTACTTGTTCTACACTATAAAAAAACCTACTAACCTTTTCCTTCCCAGTGTTACAGGTATGACACTCAGACACCTGCAATGATGTCTATTGCTGTATTACTGCACTGATCTTGTGCGCTAACTATGATTGTTCCTACCATGTATTAATGCACATCTTGTAAGTCACTCTGGATAAGAGCGTCTGCTAAATGCTTAAAATGTAATGTAAATGTAAGTTGCGGTATGGCCACATAATAGGCTGATGCTTTTATTTGACCACAACCATAACACATTCTAATGCGTAGGCTATTTTTATTTAATTAACCAGATTGGTCTCATTGGGATTTAAAATCTATTTAGCAAAAAAATAGGCTAACAAACGAATGATCACACATAGCTTAACGTCTTAAATTGTAGCCTAAAGCTGAAAATAACTTACTCGAGTCGGAGGCCATCCAATGGCCTACTTCCCCAGTCGTTTTATGTTATGGCACAGGAACACTAGCTTGTCCACATTTTTTGGCAAAAGGCTGCTCCTCGTTTTATTAACGATGAACCCTGCCTTGGAAAACATGCTTGCAAAGTTTACATTCCACTTTTTTTGGATCGTCCGCAACTAAAACGAAATGCTGCCATACTCCAGATTTTTCCTTTGACATTATGTTCTTAGGTTATATCGAAGTGAGTAATTAAAGTATGCCTATATCACTGTGAGGGGGCGCGCATACACAAAAATAATAATAATAATAATAATAATAATTTTACTAACCTTTTCCTTCCCCCTGATAAAAATATAGGCTACATGAAAGGGGGTGTTACGCATGTTAGTTATAAATATATAAACCATACAATTAGCAAAACACATTTATTATAAAATGTTACTCTTATTAGTTTTGCAGAATTATTCACAACATTACTATTACCTTAACTGCCTAATATAATTTAAGGAGAACATATATAGGCCTAGCTATGTTAAGAGTGAAGGACTGTCACTGCCATACCCGCAGCATCCAGAATGGATTATTCTACTGACAAGCGTGCCGAACTGTGGTGCGAATCTAGGTGTCTCATGCTGCATGGAGAATTTTTTATTTTTTATTTTATTTCGCGCGACTGCTCGACCAAAACAAATCTCGGTCGACCAACAGCCCATCGACCAAACAATCGACCAGTCGCCTAAATGGGGTCAGCCCTAGTCATTTGTATTGATAAACAGATTTTTTAAAAGGTAAAATAATGCACAAAGGCAGCAGTGGAAACGTAATGAAACCCAGGACCAGTGAGACCGATGCTGGTGGTGGTGAGCGCGCAGCACCAGGACCTCGGTACGCCTGACAGACTGATGCTGCGTGGTGAAGCGTGCAGGCGCATCACAGAACCAGACGGCCACAGAACTTCTCTTGTACTCGCTTGCAGGCTCAAATACTCTGTGGGGCACAGCCACCCAAATGAGGAAATTCACATTTGAGATCCGAATGAATGAATCCAAAATGTTGTGCTGTAAATATATAGCTGGACAATGCGTAAAATGCAAAGTGAAGCACTCTAAATAAGGGCATAATTATACTACTACTACTACTACTGCTACTGCTACTACTGCTACTACTACTACTACTGCTGCTACTGCTGCTACTACTACTACTGCTGCTACTGCTACTGCTACTACTACTACTGCTGCTACTACTACTGCTGCTGCTACTACTACTACTACTACTGCTGCTACTACTACTACTACTGCTACTACTACTACTACTTCTACTACCAAAACTGCTACTACTACTGCTAACAATAATAAAAAGGAGAAGAAGAAACACACATTTGATGTAGCCTATTGCACCGCATAGTATCGCCTCAAAAGCCTTGATGCACATCGCTGCCTCCTCAAGAGTTGACATCTACTTCTCCTGTGTGAGCTTCAGGTCTACACGCACTGGGCAATCGCGTTAATTAGTGGCCTAGTTTCACTGCAATAAACTTCAAACCCACGTGAAGGTGGTTGGTGTTACCGTGGAGGTTTTAAAACGACAGTAAACCCTCTTGGTTTCACCCAGCTAGCCTACTGTATTCTCGATAACCCACGAGCACCAGCAAAAATAGTAAAACAGCTAATGACAAGCACAAGCCTATACATTTCGATATGGCTGAGCAAAACTTATTTTTTTTGTTTTAATATTTTTATTATTAAATAATCCGATTTCTGTCACAGCGATGGCAAATACATATTGTAATACTGCTTTCCGTGCAGGGGGACCTTCCCTTGAATATTAGCGTTCTACATATTTCATTTTTGATCCTGGTATTTAATAGCCAACCTACTATGCAACAACAGATTATCACTAATTCCGTTTAATAAAAAGACAAACCCGACACATCGGAAGATTTACCAAACTGTGAATGTCAGACGACAACGAATGAGACCGGATTCCCACCGGAACCTTTCCGCTGCCGAATCCGCACGCAATGTTGCAGACAACATTCACAACATTATCGCCCGACGATTCCAAACCGCAGCGGATCAACTTCGATCACAGAAAATAATGTGTAACATTTTTTAGAAAATGTAAATGTAAAATCTAAAATGTAGACATGCGTCTAACACCTTGCTTTGCGTACCGTTTTCGTACCGGGCTCACAACTAGAACTGCCACATGCCACAGTATCCTACTGTGTGCAGCAATACAGATAGATAGATAAATAGCTAACGTGTTCTGTGATACAATATGAACCCAAATATTGTCTTCTAAACTCTGGGCATTCTACGTTGCCATTTTAGACAGAGAACGAAATAAATGTGGTTTAAATAAATTAAACCAAATGCTTACAGTTGTATACGCGGCCCAAACACAGCAGAGCAACGACAGCAACCCCGAGCACCACAGCCATATTTTATGTCGGGACTAAGCCATATTTATATTGAATATAAAGTAAGCCGTTTCCAGACTCCGTCCGCTCTTGTATCTCGGCGACGGACAGTTTTGGGTAATGGTGATGCTGTGCAATGCGCATGTTGTCATTCCTGCCAGAGAGGCGCAAAAACGCGACAGCGGGTTAGGGAATGTCCACAAACTCCAAACTAATTCTGTAGTGAAGTTAGATGAACCGATTCTCTAAATCACAGGTGTCAAACTCATTCCATCGAGGGCCGAGTGTGTGCAGGTTTCTGTTGCAACCAATGCACTACACCAGGTGATTTCACTAATTAGCTCACTTCAACTAAGGAGGGAACCTAATTTAAATCACCTGGTGTAATGCACTGGTTACAGCAGAAACCTGCACACACTCGGCCCTCGATGGAATGAGTTTGACACCCCTGAATATTATAATAATCATCATCATCATAATTATAACATTCCCGTGACATTCTTTTTAAATTTGGTTTTATTCTGTATCCACAGTAAAGGTGACTGTGAACACAACACATCGTAAAACACTACTAAGTAGAAGAGCCCCAAACAAACAGCTCTCTGTGTTTCTCTGTGGCTCAGCTGGTAGAGCACAGTGTTGGCAACACTTAGGTTGTGGGTTCAATTCCCACTGGGGCCACATATACAGAAAATGTATACATTCACTACTGTAAGTCGCTTTGGATAAAAGCATCTGCTAAATGGCGTGTATATTATATAATATTATATTATAAACAGTATATATATATATATGTGGCTCCTGGACCCCAGTATTTGTGATATTCATGTAGCTGGTCTTTTGAGACAGTATGCTCTCAATTTACATTCACATTACATTTTTTGCCATTTAGCAGACGCTCTTATCCAGAGCAACTTACACAGTTTTACATTTCTTTACATACAATCCATTTATACAGCTGGATATTTACTGAAGCAATTCAGGTTTAAGTACCTTTAGCTCAAGGGTACAATGGCAGTTCCCCCACCTGGGAATCGAACCAGCAACCTCTGAGTTACAAGCCCAGTTCCCCCTAACCATTACCCTACACTGCCTCCATCTCATATTGTTGCTATTGCTTCATTCGTCCATTTCGCTGGCGGTTAAATCCAGTGTTTTTGGTTTAAAAACTGTGTTTTGGTATCAATCAAAAAGGTGTGTTTTTCTGTGATGATGTTTGTTTTGCGTGTCGGACAGGTAAGCGGGTGTATAAATATAGGAAGAGAGGAGAGAGGAGAGAGGCTGGGTACTGAGATCTTTAAAGCACTCCACAAGAGTGTTTGTACTTCCATGGAATTTGAAACTGTGCCAATTTGTGTGTGTGTGTGTGTGTGTGTGTGTGTGTGTGTGTATATATATGTATATATATATATATATAATTTTTTTACAGCACCCATAATTATGCAACTACATTTCCACAAGCATCAGGGGTACAGGGTAACGTATTGAAACATGTTGAGCTGGAGCAGTGGTGGTGTGGTGGGTCTGAATAAGAGCCCGGGGCCAGAATGGAAGCTCACCCTGGAGTCCCCTGCCCCCTGGGTGAGCTCAGAGCTCAGAGCTCACAGGCTTCAGCTGCTGGGATGTTCCGTGTGTTTTATTAGGTCCTCTCCATATCTTTCCTCCCATATAGATGTAGATGCCAGTTCTGCATTCGTATGCAGGGGAAGTGCACGCATGTCGCCCCTGAATCCTTGTTTGGAAGGTGTTTGGGAATACTTCATTTTAGCGTGGCATAATGTAGGAATTGTTGTTTTTGTTTTACAACAAAAACCTGACCCCTCGGTGGTGATATGATCTTCCGCACCCGGTCAGAACCACGCTCTACCTACTGAGCCACACAGAGCCACACTCTATCTATGGGTCACACAGAACCACACTCTACCTACTGAGCCACACAGAGCCACACTCTACCTACTGAGCCACACAGAGCCACACTCTATCTATGGGTCACACAGAACCACACTCTACCTACTGAGCCACACAGAACCACACTCTACCTACTGAGCCACACAGAGCCACACTCTATCTATGGGTCACACAGAACCACACTCTACCTACTGAGCCACACAGAACCACACTCTACCTACTGAGCCACACAGAACCGCTCTACCTGCTGAGCCACACAGAACCACGCTCTACCTGCTGAGCCACACAGAACCACGCTCTACCTGCTGAGCCACACAGAACCGCGCTCTGCCTGCTGAGCCACACAGAACCACACTCTACCTACTGAGCCACACAGAACCACTCTCTACCTACTGAGCCACACAGAACCACACTCTACCTGCTGAACCACACAGAGAACCACGCTCTACCTACTGAGCCACACAGAACCACGCTCTACCTACTGAGCCACACAGAACCACACTCTACCTGCTGGGCCACACAGAACCACGCTCTACCTACTGAGCCACACAGAACCACACTCTACCTACTGAGCCACACAGAACCACGCTCTACCTACTGAGACACACAGAACCACGCTCTACCTACTGAGCCACACAGAACCACGCTCTACCTACTGAGCCACAGAACCACACTCTACCTACGGGTCACACAGAACCACACTCTACCTACTGAGACACACAGAACCACACTCTACCTACTGAACCACAGAACCACGCCTACCTACTGAGCCACACAGAACCACACTCTACCTACTGAGACACACAGAACCACGCCTACCTACTGAGACACACAGAACCACGCTCTACCTACTGAGACACACAGAACCACACTCTACCTACTGAGACACACAGAACCACACTCTACCTACTGAGACACACAGAACCACACTCTACCTACTGAGCCACACAGAACCACGCCTACCTACTGAGCCACACAGAACCACACTCTACCTACTGAGCCACACAGAACCACGCTCTACCTACTGAGCCACACAGAACCACGCTCTACCTACTGAGACACACAGAACCACGCTCTACCTACTGAGACACACAGAACCACACTCTACCTACTGAGCCACACAGAACCACACTCTACCTACTGAGCCACACAGAACCACACTCTACCTACTGAGCCACACAGAACCACGCTCTACCTACTGAGACACACAGAACCACGCTCTACCTACTGAGCCACACAGAACCACGCTCTACCTACTGAGCCACACAGAACCACACTCTACCTACTGAGCCACACAGAACCACGCTCTACCTACTGAGACACACAGAACCACACTCTACCTACTGAGCCACACAGAACCAATCCCGCCTACCTACTGAGCCACACAGAACCACACTCTACCTACTGAGACACACAGAACCACGCTCTACCTACTGAGACACACAGAACCACGCTCTACCTACTGAGACACACAGAACCACGCTCTACCTACTGAGACACACAGAACCACGCTCTACCTACTGAGCCACACAGAACCACGCTCTACCTACTGAGCCACACAGAACCACGCCCTACCTACTGAGCCACACTCTACCTACTGAGCCACACAGAACCACGCTCTACCTACTGAGCCACACTCTACCTACTGAGCCACACAGAACCACGCTCTACCTACTGAGCCACACAGAACCACGCTCTACCTACTGAGCCACACTCTACCTACTGAGCCACACAGAACCACGCTCTACCTACTGAGCCACACAGAACCACGCTCTACCTACTGAGCCACACAGAGCCACACTCTACCTACTGAGACACACAGAACCACGCTCTACCTACTGAGCCACACAGAACCACACTCTACCTACTGAGCCACACAGAACCACACTCTACCTACTGAGCCACACAGAACCACACTCTACCTACTGAGCCACACAGAACCACATTGCTTCTGATTCTGCACTCAGAGGGGAAGTATGGACGAAGGATCCTGGACCTTGAGACACCAGGACGAGATAAAGGACGCCAGGCTTTGCTCGAGTCTCCAAATGACCACGCGGAAATGAGATACAAACCAGCCATCGTTTAAAAAAAAAAAAAAGAATTTTACACTCAAAACAGAAAACACTCACAATAAACACTCAGCTGGTACACTCACACACACACACACACACTCATACACACGCACACATGCATGCACACACACACACACACACACACACATGCATGCACACACACACACACACACACACACTATACACACACGCACACACTCACACACACACACACACTCATACACACACACACACACACTCATACACACACACACACACACACACACTACACACACACACATGCATGCACACACACACACACACACACACACACACACACACACACACACACACACACACACACACACACACACACACACTCACACACACACACACACACGTGCACAACATGTTGAATATATAAATTATCCATAAAAATTTGTACAGTAAACGAAAACAGTGCGTTTCTTGATTTTACTTCAGAGGTTCCAGCCTTCCTCCTTTCTTTCTTTAAATTTATACATTCCCTCTTTTTTCTCCTCCTCCTTTTTCCCTTCTTTCTTTCCTTCTGCTCCTTCCACTATCCTTCAGAACCTGCTGCCTCCCTCCGATTAAGCTCCTCCCTCTCCCCATGCAGCCCCGCCTCTTCTCCTTTCAAACCCCGCCTCTGTCCAGTTAAGCCCCCCCCCCCCCTGGCCCCTCCCCCCTCCATGGCGTCAGTGGGGCTGTAGGTGAGATCCTTCACTGCGCTCCGAGCCCTCGGGCGCCCGGGCGATGGACACCTCGTCACACTGCTCCTGCGGAGGGGGCGTGGTCTGCATCGCCAGGATGATGTAGGAATGTGGGGCCTTGGGGGGGCAGTCAGTTAATTAATTCAGAAATAATGAACCAACACTTAATATTCATGAGATGTTTTTCTTGTATGTGCATACACACACTACACACACTACACACACACACACACACAGATATACACACATACACACATACACACAGACACAGACACCACACACACACACACATACACACATACACACACATGCACATACACACACACACGTACATACACACACACACACACACACGTATACACACACACACATGTACAGACACAGACACCACACACACACACACGAACATACACACACACACACACACACACACGTACATACACACACACACACATGTACATACACAAACACACACACACACACAGGCACACAGACACAGGCACACACAGATACAGACACACACACACACACACACACACACACACACACACACACACATGATACTGACCTGCTTAAAGTTCTCAGGCAGTTTCGCTGTGGGAAACACGAACTTCACCCCTTTGTAGCCAAACCAGCCAATCAGGAACAGCACAATCACAGTGAACGCCACCCCCAGCAGACTGCACACCATGACCACTGCGATTAGCCACGCCTTCACTTTCCCTGGAGAGGAAACCAGTCAGACACGGAGAATGGCATTAAAGAACGGTGACTCCTGGGGCGGCGGGTAGCGTAGCGGTCTAACGCCCCGTATCTTGGCTGGTCCTTTACGAGTGTGCGCTGCCTGTCAGGGACGCGGTTCTAAACCTGTCTCTACCAGTGGAGGACAGTGGAGGAGGCGGGGAGGAGAGAGGAGAGAGAAGAGAGAGGAGGAGGAGGAGAAGAGAGGGGGAGGAGAGGGAGAGGAAAGGGAGGAGGGGAGAGGGAGAGGAGAGGGGGCTCACCGTCGATGGTGTTGGTTTCACACAGCACTTGGCTGAACGCGCTGCTCTTGTGGTAGGTGGGAACGAACACCTGGGCCTGCATGCAGTAGCGTGTGCCGGGCTTCAGGCCGGACAGAACCAGCCGGGTCTGCTGCTCGCAGTTCAGCACGTCGGTCTGCAGGGGGCGACAGGGAGCCCGTGAAAAGCACATGGAGAGAGCGAGGCCTAGAAGCTTGCTGGGGTCACGACACAACGTTACCCCAGGCCTGGATCCAGAACAAAATCACTGAGTGTGCATGTGAAGTGAGTGATGGAGCACTAGTAGCTAGCTGCAGCGCACACTGTGCTGGCTGCCACAGTCTGTCTCTGTGTGTTTGGCTGTGGTGGCGGCGGCGGTGGTGTTGCTGCTGCTCGGCTTCTGCTGCAGCCATTTGAGAATCTCCATTATGATGTTGTAGCTAGCTACGTTAGCTACGCCTCACTAACCATTAGCAAACTCTCGCACACTAAAAACGCACACTGACGGTAGTCCGGTCGGTCAAAATTGTCTGTGACACCAAACAAATGTCGAACGTGAGAACGCGTGAGGCAAGATAAAAAAATGCCGTCTGATGCGTGTGTTATGAGCTCGCGATACGAGTAATGCAGAGAAAACTTTTGAAAAGCACTACAAATGTTATTGCAATATTCAACTGAGGGTGCAAAATATGAACATAATTTTCTTTCCCAGTGTTACAGGTATGACACTCAGACACCTGCAATGATGTCTATCGCTGTATTACTGCACTGATCTCTTGCGCTAAACTATGATTGTTCCTACCATGTATTAATGCACATCTTGTAAGTCGCTCTGGATAAGAGCGTCTGCTAAATGCTTAAAATGTCAAATGTAAAATGGTGCAATATGTCTTCTGCACCCTCGTAGAAGCGGGCCTGCGTTGCCCAGCTGTAGGCGTTCCCTTTAACGGGGCGACGCTCTTCTGAGACACGGCCACACAGACACTGTAACAGGCAGCACACACAGCACAGCTCACCTTCTCGGTCACGGTCAGTAGCGGATCTGCAGACCCAGTAGGCGGATGTTGCCCTGCGACTCAGCACAGGCTCGGTGATGTGCACCTCCATGGTCCACTCCCTGGAGGACAGCCTCAGAGTGGGGGCTCCAATCAGGGCTGACATGAGCTCGGTGATGTGCAACTCCATGGTCCCAGCCCAGGAGAGACAGCCTCAGACAGGGTGGGGGAGTCCAACAGGGCAGGTGAGACTGGGCAGAGATGAGACACGGCGCGGAGACAGGGCAGAGTGTGAGACAGGGCAGAGTGTGAGTGTGAGACAGGGCAGCAGCCCAGTGTGAGACAGGGCCGGAGTGTGAGTGTGAGACAGGGTGGAGTGTGAGTGTGAGACAGGGCAGGGCAGAGTGAGTGTGAGACAGGGCGGAGTGTGAGACAGGGCAGAGTGTGAGTGTGAGACAGGGCAGAGTGTGAGACAGGGCAGAGTGTGAGTGTGAGACAGGGCCGGAGTGTGAGTGTGAGACAGGGCGGAGTGTGAGTGTGAGACAGGGCAGAGTGTGAGACAGGGCAGAGTGTGAGTGTGAGACAGGGCCGAGTGTGAGACAGGGCAGAGTGTGACTGGTCACGTTCCAAGATGGATAATCGATTACAACCTAAAACCGGTGTTTCTACAGCTCGAGCAGCATAATGGTGAGATCCAAATCACATTTCACATTTTACATTTTAAGCATTTAGCAGAGGCTCTTATCCAGAGCGACTTACAAGATGTGCATTAATACAAGGTAGGAACAATCATAGTTCACACAAGATCAGTGCAGTAATAACAAATCACCGTGTCTGCTAAATAAATGAATGTAATTGTTGATGTTTGAACATATACACTACCGTTCAAAAGTTTGGGGTCACCTTCCATCTGGACTATGGCTAATCGGGCACTCCTTCATTCTTCAGCAAGATAACGACCAGAAACACACCTTGAAGTTGTGCAAGAACTATCTGGTGAAGGAGGAATGTGAACAACAACTCAAACTAAAGACCTGGCCTGCCCAGTGTCCAGACCTCAATCCCATAGAACTTGTATGGGACAAACTGGAAAGGAAGAGTCAAAGCAAAGCAACCCACAAGTGCCTGGGAATTGCTGCAGGAGAGCTGGGATGACATATCGGGTGATTTCCTGCTAAAACTTATTAACCGAATGGCCACTGTTTGTGAGGCTATTCTCACGCCAAAGGGTGACTATTTTGAGGAATCCAAGATTCAATTTTCAATATAGGTTTCTTGAACATTTCTTTGATGTTCATTTTGTTCATTGTTACATGTGTTTTTTTTGTCATTTTAAAGTATTTACAGAAATGTATACGGTGTAAAGCATTGTCAATTATGAGATAAAAATAGTTTCCAGCAGGTGACCCCAAACTTTTGAACGGTAGTGTATATGAAGAGTGTTTTTCCACAACTCACTCAGTCCCACTTTGACCAGTTTTTTGGCCAACATGTTTTGTTTATTTTAAATTGGTGGAGTTTTTTTTGCATGAAAAATCACATTTTAATACTTTTAAATCCCTAGGAATAATAGTGTAAAAGTAAAGTAAACCATTGTGTGTTGTGCATTCAGAAATGCTCTTCTGCATACCACTGTTGTAATGAGTGGTTATTTGAGTTACTGTCACCTTCCTGTCAGCTTGAACCAGTCTGGCCAGTCTCATCTGACCTCTCTCATTAACAAGGTGTTTTTGCCCACAGAACTGCTGTTCACTGGATATTTTTCACACCATTTTCTGTAAACTCTAGAGACAGTTGTGGGTGAAAATCCCATGAGATCAGCAGTTTCTGAGATACTCACACCACCCCGTCTGGCACCAACAATAATTCCATGGTCAAAGTCACTTAGATCACATTTCTTCCCCATTCTGAAAGGTAAACGTTATGAGGATAGACTTAAGGCACTCAATCTATTTAAGGCTAACAATCGGAGACAAGGGGGATTTGACTGAGGTTTTAACAAAGTCAATTACCAAAGATTTTTTAAGATAAGTGGGGTCAGCAGAACAAGAGGCCATAGGTGGAAATTAGTTAAAGGTAAATTCTGCACGGATATTAGGACGTTTTTCTTAACAGGGAGAGTTGTCAATGCCTGGAACAGATTGCCAGGTCGGGTAGTAGAGGCAGAAACGCTTGGGCTATTCAAGTCCAGGCTAGATGCAGTACTAGATACTCTTTAGATTAGGACATGACGAGCCTAGATGGGCTGAACGGCTCATTCTCATCATTAGGTATTCTTATGTTCTTATGTGTGTGTGTGTGTTCAGAGAAATAAATGCTTTAAAAAGTATTTTCTTTTTAAAGAAAAGGCATGTCACAACGATTGGCACCCCTAATAATGATTTTAAACACAATCCAACGGAAATAAATCTGCATTAATTTGTCTTCTTCTGTCGTGTTTTACGAGATTGGTGAACATATTGGGGGGGGATCTTTGACCAGTCCTCCACACACAATCTTTCAACATCCTAAAGATCCTTCGGTCTGTGCTTGTGTACTGCCCTCTTCAGTTCAAACCACACATTTGAGATTGGGTTCAAGACTGGAGACTGAGATGGCCACTGCAAAACTGTCACTTTGTGCCCTGTTAACTGTTTCTGGGTTGATTCTGAGATATGCTTGGGATCATTGTCTTGCTGAAAGGTCAATCTGTGGCCAGGTTTCAGCTTCATGACAGGGGGAACTCGGTTTCTGGCCAACGTGCCATTTTACTTGCTGGATTTTTTCAAGATCCCATTGACCTTAACAAGAGCCCCAGGACCAGTAGATGCAACCAAATATTTCTCCCACAATATTCCACCGCAGGTACAGGGCCTCTTCAACATAAGCATCCTTCTTATGATGCAAAATCCACCGCTATGGATGTGCATGGGTGCTGACATTATGGGTTTGCAATGAAAAGAAAATTCAGTGTGTGAAAAAATATATTTTGCCATATATTTCTATCTATATACAGTCATTCTGCTTGGCCCCATATTTTATTTGAAAAACATCTATTTTTATTTACCCTTTATTTAAGCAGGGTCGTCACGTTGAGATCGGCATCTCTTTATCAAGTGAGCCCTGGCCAAGAAGGCCGCATACAAAAGGATTCACACAAAACAACATCACATAGATAATGTCATAAATAAAAGCATGATTGTAAAAACACACAAGAATTAAAAAGAGGGAGGACAGAATGCCCTAAAAAGCTGTAGTTGATTAAGAACATTAAGCACTTCATGCTAAGTAATTGTCCATTTTGAGATGATCAATTCCACTGAGAGAGTTCAGCTTCAAATCCAAGGGAATTGAGCAGCAGAGCTGAGAGAATGCTTCCCAAACTCAGTTCTGGGAACATAATATGAGATATGATTTTGTGATCTTAGATTGTAATGTCCACCTCTTGGTAGAGTGAATAAAGTGCTAAAGTAAGTTGGCAGCTGCCCCAAAACGGCTTTATATTTCAAATACCAATGTGACTGTGTTCTTATGGTCAGGAATGGCAGTCCTGACAATTCATACAGTCCCAAAATGCTCAGAAGTACGGCGGTTTTGCGGCTGACGTTACCAAGAGCTGTTCGGAGCGCAGGCAGACACGGGACAGAAAATCACAGCATGCATTTATGCACACCTGTCCATATCTGTGGTTCCAGGAAGCCCTCGCTACGCTATGGTGCTTTCCGGAAGGAGAAGTACGTAGAGATCGAGCAAGTTAAGTAGTCACAGCAAGCATGTTAGCATGTTAGCATGTTAGCGGCAGTGTTAGCATAATGGTTAGGGAGCTGGGCTTGTAACGCAAAGGTTGCAGGTTCGATCCCAGGTGGGGGCACTGCCGTTGTACCCTTGAACAAGGTACTTAACCTGAATTGCTTCAGTAAAATATCCAGCTGTATAAATGGATTGTATGTAAAGAAATGTGAAACTGTGTAAGTCGCTCTGGATAAGAGCGTCTGCTAAATGCCTGTAATGTAATGTAATGTAATGTGATGTGATGTAAGCATGCACGTCTCCTCCGTGTCACATGACCGCGGTGCGGAGCGCCCACTTACTGTCTTTGTCTCTGCTGAATTCCGAAGTCTCCACCCACAGGGAGGTCTCTCCTCGAAGCTCCGCCCTCACGCGGAACACGTATATCCCGGTTGTGCTGGCTGTCGGTGAAGTCACAGCCCTCCTCCGTCTGATTCCCGCACACGGTCACGAAGTCGGGCCTGAAGGTAGGCCTGAGCGCGGACACCAGGGCAGGGCATGAGGAACATCAGAAGAACTTCTTATTGAATTTTTTTAATTTATTTTATTTTCTTTTTTTCTCCCAATTTAGTAGGAGAATTACACCCTCTATTTACTTCGATTTGCCCTCCCCACACGGGTCTGCCGCTCGTCTCTACGAGGCAAGCTAATTCTCGGAGGGCAGCGAACTCCACTTCCTTCACGGCTGACCCGAGCCGGCTCACCCTCCCCCCCCCTGGGGCAGACCCTAAAGTGAATGTGCTTCGTTATTCTCCACCACTGTTGCTTACACAGTGTGTGTTTACACAGTCTGCTACTGACTGAGGCAATTAAATTGTTGTACTTCGTACCTGGCTGGTTCAGGCCCAGGACCCCAGCGACGGTTAGAGCCCGTCCCTGACAGGAAGCGCACACCGTGTCAGACCAGCCAACTTGAGCCAAGATAGACCACTACGCTATCGGCCGCACCCAAGAGGACACTTTTTAAAAATCCTTTAATGTACTTTTGTAAACACGTAACACCAGATTAGGTTGTTTGCTTGTGTTGGTCTTGTTTTGTTACAGGTTTGTTCACTGGACGGGGCTGCGCTTTGTCCTCTCTTAGAGACAGGCTCTCTGCTTCTGAGGGTTACAGCGACAGCGCAGT
>JAINUG010000300.1:352500-412500 GCA_029706075.1 Aldrovandia affinis | reverse complement strand
TTGAAGAAGGTCGGTAAAGATTTCATGAAAGCAGGGAAACTCCTGTACCTTCAAACTTCTTCAGCCAATCTTTCCTGAAGCTGGTTCATTTTATACCGTGTCGAACAAATTATGTTAGCTATCTATATCGTTAGCTACTGTTAGCGAGCTTTATTTGACACCAGGTTGCTAGCCAGCTAGCTAGATAGATAGCGATAGTTTTGCTTCGCTAATGTTAACCTAGATATATGCAGGTATGGTATGCAGCTGCCAACAACAATGTCTATCACTGTATTACTGCACTGATCTCTTGTGCCAACTATGATTGTTCTTACTATGTATTTACGCACATCTTGTAACTCCCTCTGGATAAGAGCGTCTGCTATATGCTTAAAAGAATGTATATGAACCCTGCTCTTTCTTTGTTTTGTTAGTTGAATATTCTGCGCATTAAGGTGTTGTAGTGACATGTTACATTTATATGCAATCTAAAGCACAGCACAAAACATCTGGATATTTGCAACCTTAAATATATCATTTAGAATGATGTGAAGACCACACTCGATCCTTCGTTGTTCGCAGAATCTCCGAGTTTAATGTACTGTCAGTACAATAGACTTTAAAACCTTTGAAAAAAAGGAAGTACGCCTGTCATGAAAGCAGCTTGTGTGCGAGCAACTCGCCTTTATAGCATTAAAATAATACATTAAATTCACGTGGAACAAAGAAACCAGCAGACGACCAGATAATGTTAATGTAGGGAAATGAAGGATGGTCTTTTTCTGTCTTTTCACAGAATTTTAAAAATCGCTGCTTTTATCTTTCTCCCCTAATCTGGATGTCGCTCTGGATAAGAGCGTCTGCTAAATGCTTAAAATGTAAAATGTAAAAAAATGATGTACTAGCTCGATGAACTATGACCATGACAACTCCGCCTCCATTCGCTAACCAACCAATCAATGCTGTGCAACATCTACGGGACATGTTGCGAGTTAGATTTTTGTGCTAGGTACGCGACATCCTCTGCAACATCAAGGGAACCTCTGCGACGTGTTGCAGAGGATGTCGCGTCGCAGTGGCGTCGCAGTCACTCGAGCATGTAGAGGACTTGAGCCACACAGAACCACACAGGGCCATAATAATAACTTAATATACATTTTACATGTATAGCGCCAACTTAAACCCACCCGACCCCCCTGGTCCACTACTCTTCCCCACGCCACAGCCCTGAGAACGGGTGAAACCATGGAGGAGATCACAGACACAGTGTGGGTCGAAGGTGTGTGTGAGTGCACCACAGATTAAACGTGCCCTGATACACCTACAGTACATTACGACCTGCAGAGACACAAAACAGGAAATGAACACATTTAACACAGGCCACCGCCTTTAATTTAATCATTGAAAAATATGCGTATATGTTTTCAAAACACAGAAATGCATTTTCAGCAACTTAATTTTACGTCACTGCGTTCGTTTATCTGTAGGGGACGAGCACAGAGAACATTGACAGCCGCAGAAGCAGTGCCCGATGCACTGGACATGTGTGTGTAGGCAAAGCGCTTATGTCCAACACCAATCCCTTGATGAGCATGGGTAGTTCCAGCAATCAATAAAATAATAAAATGACATTGTTAAAGTTTAAAATCAGTGCATCTAATGACCGAAAACAACAACAACCATACATGACACGAAAAACAAAAACAAACAAACATACAAACGGCAAAAAAGAGAACATGTATATATACACAGACCTATCAAAGACTACCTGTAAACAATATGAGCCCTGTCGGTCAGGGTATTACACTTTTAAAGTCGCCCCCTATGAACTGAACTTCATCTGAATGTCCCCTGGTCCATATTTGTATTAACTTATCATTACGTATATATAAGGACTGATTTGTCCAACAAACATATACATATATATACATATAATGTTGGTTATTTATAAAAATACAACATAAAAAACAGCATCACCAGCCAAAAAATGAAAATAAAATTAAATAAGTAAACAAACAGCACCTCCTTTCGAGAATTCAGACACAATATGACGTCACATATTCTATTATAATGTTGAAATTTCCCAGCGGTGACAACTCGCGGTTCAATCTTTAAAAAAAGATTAATATCACACAATACCGCACACAAATGCTGTTTATCTAGATTATGTACCTGCGCTGTATAAGGGGGTAACGTGTAAACGAAAACAAACCAACGATAAATCGATTCAAGTTCAGACTATTTTAATCGTACAGCAATCGACAGCTGAAATCAACGTGTAAGTTGAGACGAAACGAGACAAAACAAAAATAGCTCAATACAAACCTGGGACAGCACACAGGATCGTGAGAAAGCATATTTTCGTTGAATGTTGACAGATCATCCCGTGGATAGGCTATAGTCCGATGTACAGCAGGGTCTTCGTGTCTGTTAATGTTTTATTTCCTTGTCGGACGAGCTGCGCTATGAAATTTGAACACATTGTATTTGGGGGCGGGGTTAAGGGGAAAGCGAAACCAGAGATAATTTATTCTTGGCAAACGTAGGCCTACTATCCATTCTTTCTTGTTTAGGCAAAAAAAATAATGTTCCGGTTAACAAGGTTATGTTGACTTAATAAGGGAGTTCCGGTAAGTTTAATATAAATAAAGAAAATAAAAATAAATAAAATAAAAATATATTTACGTGTAAAACAATTCTACTGTAGAGAAGCGCAGAGAATGTTCGGGGAATGTCCGACCCCGATTCCACGAGCGCAAGAATTGAACGTTTTTAAGGTGTGCAGCTCCGGCCCCCTCCACCTGGCTGGCAGTGGCTGGCAGTGTAGTGTAATGGTTAGGGAGCTGGGCTTGTAACTCAGAGGTTGCAGGTTCAATTCCCAGGTGAGGGCACTGCTGTTGTACCCTTGAGCAAGGTACTTAGCCTGAATTGCTTCAGTAAAATATCCAGCTGTATAAATGGATTGTATGTAAATAAATGTAAACTGTGTAAGTCGCTCTGGATAAGAGCGTCTGCTAAATGCGTAAAATGTAAAATGGTGTAATGCACCTGTATTTGCGCTGAGCTCCAATGCTCGCAATGGAGGTAAAAGCTCGTCAGGGGAGATTAAAATGATTTCCTCCAGCCTTTTCGATCTTCGTCAGATTTCATGGTCATGTGGGTGGGGGAAAAAAAGACTCAAGGAAGGAAAACAACGCATTTCAAAACATTTTATTGCAGCATACTTGAAGGCAAATCGGCTGCATTAAAACAAATTACATTTCAAATATTTACAGTGCTACAGTTATTTATTTATTTTTACAAACAACGCAACGGCTTTAGAGGAATACACACAGCGTGTGTAGCCTGACCGTGAGAGAAAGAGAGAACGCGAAAAAGAAAGTGAAAAGTAAATGGAAAAACAAGGGAGAGGGAGAGGGAAAGGGACAGGGAAAGGGGGAAAAAAACAAAACAACCGATGTGTCATTTCTCCGCCACTTGGGGGCGCTGTGGCGGCAGCAAGAGGTCACTGCAGGGCACGGAGCTGACCTCCCAGACCAGTTGTCCATAACCCTCCTCCTCCTCCTCCTCCTCCTCCTGCTCCTCCTGCTGCGTGCTGCACTGCAGAGGCTCCCAGGGACAGTGGCACTCTGATAGCTCGGGCAGGACGGTGAGCAGGGATAAGGGGTCGGGGGCAGCTGTGCGGGACGTCCGGACTTGGGAGGGTACGGAGGACTCCATAGACAAACAGAAGAGAAATGCAGAGGTTAACAGGTCATCAGTACCTGTGCAATCAGCACGTTTCTATAGTGGCCAATTATACCCTCTAACTGGGTTTCTAATGTTAAGGTTGCAGGTTCAATCCCCTGGTGGGGGCACTGCTGTGTACCCTTGAGCTAAAGGTACTTAACCTGAATTGCTAAAATATCCAGTTGGATTGTACCCCGTCTTGAGCTAAAGGTACTTAACCTGAATTGTGATTCAGTAAAATATCCAGCTGTATAAATGGATTGTATGTAAAGAAATGTAAACTGATGTGATGTGATGCTCTGGATAAGAGCGATCTGCTAAATGGCTGTAATGTAATGTGATGTAAATGTGATGTAATGTGATGTGATGTGATGTAATGTGATGTAATGTGATGTGATGTGATGTGATGATGTAATGTGATGTGATGTATGTGATGTGATGTAATGTGATGTGATGTGATGTGATGTAATGTGATGTGATGTGATGTAATGTGATGTGATGTGATGTGATGTGATGTAATGTAATGATGTAATGTGATGTAATGTGATGTAATGTGATGTAATGTGATGTAATGTGATGTGATGTGATGTGATGTGATGTGATGTAATGTGATGTGATGTGATGTAATGTGATGTGATGTGATGTAATGATGTGATGTGATGTAATGTGATGTGATGTGTATGTGATGTGATGTAAATGTGATGTGATGTAATGTGATGTGATGTGATGTGTGATGTGATGTAATGTGATGTGATGTAATGTGATGTAATGTAATGTGATGTGATGTAATGTGATGTGATGTAATGTGATGTGATGTGATGTGAATGTGATGTGATGTGATGTGATGATGTACACGTTGTGTCATAACCTCACATTGAACTCATCGAGGAGTGGTAAGGCGACCTGGTAAAACAGGGTGAGTCCAGGCTCGCAAAGTGCGTAACCAATCAGCGATACACAGTGCTGTTAGTCCTGCCCCCAAGGCCCTGTTTGGTAACCAATCAGTGATGAAGAGTGCTGTTAGTCCTGCCCCCAAGGCCCTGTTTGGTAACCAATCAGTGTTGAAGAGTGTTGTTAGTCCTGCCCCCAAGGCCCTGTTTGGTACGGTAACCACATCTTTAACAGGCACCAAACATCAACAACGAGAACTATGCAGAAGTGGAACCTTGGCGAATGGAAAACCCCAGGTTTCCGTTTTCTAGTGCCAAAAAAGTACCGAAAGTTCTGGTTCTTGTTTTTTTGTGTGCAATGGAAAAGGGCCTTTAGCAGGATGAGCCACCCAGCATCCCCATATTCAGCACCTTGTGATTTGCGCTGAGTGAAAGCTATGTGCAGGTGAATGTACATAATTACCAGCATCTGAGGCAGTGATTTTGGGTGATGGAGCACAGTCCCGCTGGAGAGCAGGAAGGCACAGAGCAGCACGGCCAGGATGCAGACCAGGCACAACACACTCAGCAGGACGGGGACTGCAGAAAGAGACAGCGGCATTAAACACTGACTCTGGATCAGTTTACACTCTGTGAAACACGTTTGATGTCACAGGGCTGCAGAAATGCTGATCCCTCCCACTGTGTGTGCAGTACTGGGTCTGTGTGAGGTACTGTCCCATGTGCAGCGCTGGGTCTGTGTGAGGTACTGTCCCGTGAGCAGCGCTGGGTCTGTGTGAGGTACTGTCCCGTGAGCAGCCCTGGGTCTGTGTGAGGTACTGTCCCATGTGCAGCGCTGGGTCTGTGTGAGGTACTGTCCCATGTGCAGCGCTGGGTCTGTGTGAGGTACTGTCCCGTGAGCAGCGCTGGGTCTGTGTGAGGTGCTGTCCCGTGAGCAGCCCTGGGTCTGTGTGAGGTACTGTCCCATGTGCAGGGCTGGGTCTGTGTGAGGTACTGTCCCGTGTGGAGCGCTGGGTCTGTGTGAGGTACTGTCCCGTGAGCAGCGCTGGGTCTGTGTGAGGTACTGTCCCGTGTGGAGCGCTGGGTCTGTGTGAGGTACTGTCCCGTGAGCAGCGCTGGGTCTGTGTGAGGTACTGTCCCGTGAGCAGCGCTGGGTCTGTGTGAGGTACTGTCCCGTGGGCAGCGCTACGTCTGTGTGAGGTACTGTCCCGTGTGCTGCTGCAACAGCAGAATGCATCGTGCCGTTTGGCATAGTGGGGTGTGGTATAGTGGGGTGTGGTATAGTGGGGTGGGGTATAGTGGGGTGTGGTATAGTGGGGTGGGGTATAGTGGGGTGTGGTATAGTGGGGTGGGGTATAGTGGGGTGGGGTATAGTGGGGTGGGGTATAGTGGGGTGGGGTATAGTGGGGTGTGGTATAGTGGGGTGGGGTATAGTGGGGTGTGGTATAGTGGGGTGGGGTATAGTGGGGTGTGGTATAGTGGGGTGTGGTATAGTGGGGTGGGGTGGGGTATAGTGTGGTATAGTGGGGTGGGGTGGGGTATAGTGTGGTATAGTGGGGTGGGGTGGGGTATCGTGGGGTGTGGTATCGTGGGGTGTGGTATCGTGCCGGGCCGTACCCGTGTCGGAGGGCGCGGGGCTGGTGTAGGCGCACTGGGGCTGAGACGGGACGGCGCGGGAGTTGAAGTTCACCGTGACGGTGGCGGTGACGCAGTATTCCACGCCTGGCTGCAGGTACTCAACCAGCACCTCCTCTGAGGAGACCCTCAGGCTGAACTGGGGAGAGACAGAGAGAGAGAGAGACTGCTCAGACCACCAGGGCCAGAACTCAACCCAGAACTAGAACTCAACCCAGAATCAGAACTCAAACCAGAACCAGAACTCAACCCAGAACCAGGGCCAGAACTCAACCCAGAACCAGAACTCCAACCAGAACCAGAACTCAAACCAGAACTCGAAGCAGAATATATCTGGCCACACAGCGACCCTCCTACAGCAGTACGCTCATATGGAGGCGCAAGTAAAATAACCCTTTTTATTTGAAATAAAAATGTGAAGAAAAATAAATAAATAATTCGGAATTAATTTGAAAATGCTCTCGGTGAATGCTCTTGAAAAATATGACAGTTGATTGTAAATATATACGCACACAAAGCTGATTGACTGATTACATTTCACAGACATAAATTTGATGGAAAACCCCCCCAACAATAATTAAAAACAACTTCACAGAAAGGTTAACAGAACGGCTGCGACTGAACGCTGCTCGTGGGCTGTACCGCGGTACCGTGACTGAGTTGCCGGGTAAAAAACGGAGAACTAACTCTTATTAAAACGTCTCCTGAAAATGCGTGATTTCAATTTCAACCACGACCAAGATATAGATGCGCTGGAAAAGGTCCAAAGACGGGCAACCAGACTGATTCCAGGCATAAAAGACAAGTGTTATGAGGAAAGGCTAGAGATGCTTGGACTGTTCAAGCTTAGTAAAAGGAGACTTAGGGGAAATTTGATTGAGGCTTTTAAATTTATTAAAGGAATTAACAAAGTGAACTTCAGGAAATTATTCAAGTTGAGTTCGGTTAGCAGAACGAGGGGGCATAAATGGAAACTGACAAAGGGTACATTTCACACGGACACTAGGAAATATTTTTTCACACAGAGAGTGATCAATGCGCGGAATAGCTTGCCTGGACATGTAGTGGAGGCTGAGACACTAGGGGTATTCAAGGCCAGGCTCGATCCAGTGTTAGACACTCTAGCCTTTGGGTAAACTAAGCATTGTGAGCAGATTAGTGGTAGGAATGGACGAGCAGTGTTGGGCTGAATGGCCTGTTCTCGTCTTCCCCTTATGTTATGTTATGTTGAAATCAACACGTGCGCGTGTGCGGTTTTTCATTTCGGATGTTTGCCGTGAAGAGCAGAGAGAGCGTGCAGAGAGAGCGTGCAGAGAGAGGGCGCCGTGCTGGTGAGCGCGTGGGGGGGGCGGGCCACTCGACCTCGCTTCGAAAACATTTCTCCTCAGAGCGGCAGAGCTTCCTTGAAGGCACGCGCTGATGCCTGTCTCGTGTCTCGCGTAAAAGGCGCTGACGCAAGACGCCGCTAACCACACGCGTCACCGGCAGCCGTTCCAGAAACGGGCGTCTGTTTTCTGAGCATTTCAACTACTTTAGAGGAAATTGTCTTTACGTTCAGGTCCCTTTTCTGAGAATGGTTCCCAGAAGTAGGCGGCAGTGTGTTTGAGGGAGGGGGAGAGAGAGAGAGAGAGAGGGAGAGGGGGAGGGAGAGGGCTTTTACAGTATTCTGTTTTCATTTTCATCTCTTCCTCCTTCCTTGTTTACCCTCTGTTACTCTTCTCTCCCTTGAGTTCCTCCAACATTAAGCAATTTTAGGAGGTGGTTTTATAGAAACACACACATACTGTACATATATACACTCTCTCTCTCTCTCTCTCACTCTCTCACACACACACACACACACACACACACACACACACACACACACACACACACACACATCATGTCTTTGTATTATGTTGTATGTGTATGCCAATGGGATAATACAATATTCTATCTATTAGTTATTTGCTTAGCACACACACACACACACACACACACACACACACACACACACACACACACACACACACACACACACACACACACACACACACATTTGCCACGTGTTGTAGGGGTAAAACCCTGGCCTTTCCCCCCCCTCTCACCTGGGTCTGGTCCTCACTCCTGCGCACCCAGCAGGTGAACTCCGACAGCAGGCGGCGGGAGAGGAACTGCTGGGGCCCCCTACCTGTGGGAGGAGTGATCTGCAGGCGCAGGCAGCTTCCGCACCCCGAAACCGACACCTGGGGGGGTCCCAGGACCGCTACAACACACAGGGCAGAGGTCAGAGGTCACATTAACACAGAGGTTTTGTCCTGTTTAAAAAAAAAAAAAAAACACATTTCTTGATTATTTATGTAAAACATAGAAGTCTAGAAAAAAATAAGAAAAAATGGCACGATGAGGGAAGTTTTATTCAGTTTATCTTTTTTTGGGGGGGGTGATTATTTGTAATATACATCTATTTTAGACAAATGCTTTGTAAAATGCACTATGCAAATACAATTGGCCAGAACAGCTTCGTTCCCCCTTGGCACAGACTCTACAAGCGTCTGGAACTCTATTGGAGGGATGCAACACCATTCTTCCATGAGAAATTCCATCATTTGGTGTTTTGTTGATGGTGGTGGAAAACGCTGTCTCAGGCGCCGCTCCAGAATCTCCCATAAGTGTTCAACTGGGTTGAGATCTGGTGACTGAGACGGCCATGGCATATGGTTTACATCATTTTCACGCTCATCAAACCATTCAGTGAGCACTCGTGCCCTGTGGATGGGGGCATTGTCATCCTGGAAGAGACCGCTCCCATCAGGAGAGAAATGCTTTGCCATAGGATGGAGGTGATCACTCAGAATGGCTTTGTATTTATTGGAGAAGGGAATAAAGAGGAGTTAAGATTGGGAGAGAAGAAGGGGAGGAAGAAGGTGGTGGAGGAATGGGCTGGCAGTGTGGTGTAGTGGTTAGGGAGCTGGGCTTGTAACTCAGAGGTTGCTGGTTCAATTCCCAGGTGGGGGCACTGCTGTTGTACCCTTGAGCTAAAGGTACTTAACCTGAATTGCTTCAGTAAAATATCCAGCTGTATAAATGGATTGTATGTAAAGAAATGTAAACTGTGTAAATCGCTCTGGATAAGAGCGTCTGCTAAATGCCTGTAATGTAAAATGTAAAATGACTGTCCTTACTGTCCAGGATGGGGTTGAAAGGGACGGAGAGGGTCCAATTGGACCTCTGGGTCAGGCTGAAGGCCTGAACCCGGGCCACGTACGTGTGGGTGGAGTCGGGAAAGGAGTCGGTCAGGTCACATGACCCCGTCCCCGCATCCACATTCAGACACCACCTGACAGGCTTCCACGACACCTCACTGAGAGAGAGAGAGAGATATAAATAAAATAAAATAAAATACATATCTGCCATTTAGCAGACGCTTTTTAGCCAAAGCAACTTACAGTAGTGAATGCATACATTTTTCAATATATGCAGCCCCAATGGGAATCGAACCCACAACCTAAGCATTATCGGCGCCATTCTCTAGCTACTGAGACACACAGAACCACGCTCGTGGTTCATGGTTCTGTCTTTTTCTCATTCAATAAAAAAAAATGTTCACTAACCTTTTCCTTGCCAGTGTTACAGGTATGGTATGCAGCTGCCTACAATGATGTCTGTCGCTGCACTGATCTCTTGTGCAAACTATGATTGTTCCTACCATGTATTGATGCACATCTTGTAAGTCGCTCTGGATAAGAGCGTCTGCTAAATGTAAAAATGTAAACAAATGTAAGAACACTTAGGTTGTGGGTTAAATTCCCATTGGGGCCACATATACCGAAAAAATTTATGCATTCATTACTGTAAGTTGCTTTGGATAAAAAGCGTCTGCTAAATGGCGTATATTATATTATCTACGGTGCTGTCGGCATGGAACCCTGAGGGAAAGACATCATCCGCAAGGGCAACTGTGGTCGGAAGCGCACATTCCTGGATCGTGATCTCCCTGCATTCATTTGAGGCACAAGGCTAAACAGGCAAGGAACTCTAAATCAATTGACTGCAAGTTTCAATCTTGATGCGTGAGTGGGCAGTTCACACCATAGTCCAGAGTTTCTCAATCCATTCCTACTGCCCTGCATGTTTTCATTCCAACCACCACTTAATCATTGCTCAAGTGATCATTAACAGACGACCAATGCAGATGATAGGTTGGGAGCAGAGGTTGGAATGAAAACATGGAGGGCAGTAGGAATAGATTGAGAAACACTGCCATAGTAGTATCTCATGCGAACTACGAATCACAAACTATGATTGTTCCTACCATGTATTAATGCACATCTTGTAAGTAGCTCTGGATAAGAGCGTCTGCTAAATGCTTAAAATGTAAATGTAAATGTGGTATGTCCTAGTTTTTGGCCACTGCCTGTGTGACAGCAGTAGAAGCTGACTGACTGTACCCCAGATGCAAGCAGTGGACTCTGAAGTTTGTAGAGGCGGGCTTTCCCGGCGCTGGCAGCCAGCGGAGGTTGTGTTCCAGGTTGAAGGAGGCAATGGTGACATTGAGGGGGCTGGGAGGGAGCAGTGCACTGTGGGAAATGGAGTCACTGACAGACACACAGATAGAACCATCACTAATGCTACTGTAAGAATAGTTTGTTGCATTGAAGAGTCACCAAGTTACTTATTTTACTCATGCTGATAAGGCACTGGGATTGAACTAAATTAAAAAAGTGAGACTGCTTATATGAGCGTGAGAGAATGCCTGTGTGTGCGGTCTATGGATTCTTTATCTGTGTGTGTGAGAGAGATAGTCTCTGTGTGTGTGTGTGTGTGTGTGTGTGTGTGTGTGTGTGTGTGTGTGTGTGTGAGAGAGTCTCTGTGTGTGTGTGTGTGTGTGTGTGAGAGAGAGTCTGTGTGTGTGTGTGTGTGTGTGTGTGTGTGAGAGAGAGAGTCTGTGTGTGTGTGTGTGTGTTTACACTATAATAATATTATAATTATTATAATTGTAATTATAATTTCTGGAGCTCACAAACACATGCAGGATTTCTACAGCTGGATATTTACTGAAATGATGGCTTCAGTTTACTACAGGGCATCTGCTATTTCTGCGATTTAGAGCAACAGCTTGCTGACAAAAAGACAGACCCCCCCTGCCAAACATGGAGGAACAGGTTGCTAAAATACATCAGAAGGTCACAGTCAAAACTGTCAATTTCATAATGAATTTGGCTGCTGTGACTGATGCAGTGTCACTTCCAACATGCGGCCTCCTGATTTGATATGGATATTCATATATATAAATTAAAATTTAATATATTTGATTTGATATACCCCCCCCTTCACCAACAGCAATGCCAACCAGTCCAACAAATTAATCTGGAATTAAATTCAGATTCCAAACAATGGACAAACATGCACCAGACAAACCCATAACCCCCCCCCCTTCCCCTCCCAAGCAATGTCAGTTAATCTCACATTTTGTCCAGTTGTGAAGCGATGGAGCCCCATGGACCCCCGCTTACCTGCAGGGGACAGCAGCAGCAGCAGCAGCAGCAGCAGGAGGATCAGGGTGCGAGGCATGGTGGCCCGTCTGTGTGTGTGTGTGTGTGTGTGTGCGGGCGCAGGTACGCAGCGGAATATCAGAGTGCAGAGTGCAGCTGTGCTCATATGTGTTTTGACTCTCTCTGCTCTGCTTTAAAAGGGGGTAAGTTTCATTTCTCTGTAAGCTCCTCCCCCTGTGATGATGTGACTTTTCCCCACTTTGAGGCACCAAGCCTCCTGTTACCATGTTAGAGAGCAGGGCACGGACACACAGAGACCTGCCCCACACACACACACACACACACACACACACACACAGAGACCTGCCCCACGGACACACACACACACACACACACACACACACACAGAGACCTGCCCCACAGACACACACACACACACACACACACACACACACACACACACACACACACACACACACACACACACACACACACACACACACACACACACCTGCCCCACACACACACACACACACACACACACACACAGAGACCTGCCCCACACACACACACACACACACACACACACACACACAGAGACCTGCCCCACACGGACAGACACGCACACACACCGGCACACAGGGCCTCTCTTTCCACTCCACGCCACCGTCTTTGCTCAATTCATCAGTTCTGCTTTCCTTTCCCCTTTCTCCTGCAGAATAATAATAATAATAATAATACTCTTTTTAGACAACTAATAAAACACAATAACATGAGGGCTGTTTCAGGAGTGGAACAGGTATAGAAGACCTAGTGTGTGCGTGTGTGTGTGTGTGTGCGTGTGCGTGTGTGCGTGAGTGTATATGTGTGTGTGAGTGTGTGTGTGTGTGTGTGTGAGTGCGTGTGTGTGTGCGTGTGAGTGTGTGTGTGTGTGTGTGAAGAGGGGCTCAGGAGAGGTGCCATCTCCTGTCATCTCTAAACGTGTGACTGACTGATTTGTGTTTATCTGGCCGTACTGAAATGGGTCTCGTGAGGAGAGGGTACTGTAGCCGTACTGAAATGCTCACATTTCCCCGTCTGGGCTGCACCTGTGACAGGTTTGTGTGTGTGTAATCTCAGGTTATGGCTACAAGTTAATTCAGAGAGAAATAATTTTTGAGAGAGAGGAAAAAACGTTATCTATGATCAGAAATGGCTTTCCTCTTTGCATACTCTTCCATGCTCAATGTTTTGTAGAAAATCAGGTAGAGGTATGCAGACAGACACAGAGTAATCATAGTTTAAAAATCTGTATTTTATTCATACAAAAGTACAAAATGATTCTAGTCTAAGATGAGTCTTATGGAAAGAGGTTATGTTGAAAATCTGTGACAAACATAAAACATTTAAGCCTTGCCCTCTGCAGTTTAACGCCCATCGTTCTTCTGACAACCAGCGGCTTTGAGGCGTGACTACATTTGAGAAGAAATTGTGCAACGACAATATCACAAGCTGAAAGACAACATGTTGTGTTGCATGTTGTGTTACAAATAAGAGAAAGATCTGACGGCCCATGAAGGCGCCCGCAGCTCTGAGGGTCGACAGGAGACGATGACCAAAGGCTCCGGAAAGAGCACAATGTCAACACCGTGTTTTAACACTGACCTGTAAACACTTGGGGACAGACAAACAGTTACACTTCTACAGGAGCCTCAAGGCTGACCATCAAAACTCTCAAACAAAACTTGTATAATGCTGGGCCTCAGGTGGCTAGCTACGAATATAATATATGGAAGTCATTACATTACAGCTAGGTGGCTAGCTACGAATAAGCATTGCTTGTGGCAGCTAGGTCATTACATTACAGCTAGGTGGCTAGCTACGAATAAGCATTGCTTGCTCAGCTATACAACTAGCTAGCTGGCTAGCACTAGCAGTGTTAGTGATGCTAGGTATTTCACTAGCCATCTAAGCAGGCGATCCATATATTATATTCGTAGCTAGGCAGCTAACTTAGCTATACAGCTGAACAGACAATGCATATTATTATCTTCGTAGCTAGCTGGCTATATAATTCATATATTATGTTCGTAGCTAGCTAGTTGTACAGCTGAGCAAGCAATGCTTATTCATAGCTAGCCACCTAGCTGTAATGTAATGACGTTTAATTATTTAAGAATTATTTAACGTTTAAGAATTCCGACGACATCACCCGGACACATTTTTCTTCCGGGTTTTATCACTCAGGAATGCGAACTCGTCATGTTGTTATAGCAACTACAGTCCAAAATTCAGATGACATCACCCGAACACATTCCTGAGCACCCGGACACATTTTGGCGTGACAAGCCATTTTTATGCACGTACAAACTTAAATCAAAACGCACACAAACGAGGGTTTAAAAAAATAAAATAATATTATTAGACCAATGACACAGGCGATTCGTTATTTAACAGATACATAAAACCGGTAAGAAGCACGTTCAAATCTTCAAACGTGATTTAATGAAGAATTTAGTCTTTTTCTCGTCTAGACTTCAAAAGGAGGACAAATGGGCGTCTGGCAGAGGACGGTACCGGACGGAGGACAGAGCGCTTGAAACCCGGACTGTTCGGCACAATTCCAGGCGTACGGGTACCCTAGTCACAGGGCGGCAAGACATTGCAATGGACCGGAAAACTTTAAATACCACTCTCCGATACTTTCACATTATGTAGGCTACCTCACAGCAAGTTTCTTTTTCAGCAACAATTACAGGAAAATGTACACGGCTTTGGGTACCAACAATGAGATGCGTAAACACGCCAAAACCTTCCGTGACATTTCGCATGCACGGAACCTTTCTGCCACACACGATGTGCTGTGGACACACAAACGTGAATCGGAACCATTCTTTTTCAGAAGCTTATGAGAACCGATGTTTAAACCATTTCTTTGTGAACATGTATTTGCCAGGAACGAAATGAACCAACTTTATTGCATAATTAATTAATGTCAGTGCACAAGGTCTAACCCTTGGTCCAAGTACCCTCCGTAGAAACGGGTGAAATGCACGAAGCTATGAATGAGACCAATTCGGGTAAACCACGAGCCCCAAGAAGCGGACTCTGCACGTCTTCCGGTGTGTGACTCAAAACTGTACGGCTGGGACCCCATGACTACACTCGCACTAGTACACTGTCATTTTTAACTTGTCTGTCATTTTTTATCTTGAGAACTGATAATGTTACAGTTGTGTGATTCCAGGAACAGCCAGGGTCCATTGAGAAGGCCGAGCCCCATGGGGAAAATTATGCACGGAGCCAATTTACATTGATTTGATAGCAACTCCACCTAGCATACGCTCGACCCACGGGCAGAAACATAAATCGGCGCCTATGGTTGACGATTCCAGGAACACGTCCATGACTTGTGTTGTTGCACAATTCTTGAAACACGTTGACTTGTGTTGTTGCACAATAAAATACGGCACGGAGGAGTCACTAAAGCACATGTCTGATGGGTGAGTCATCTGTTCTTTTTGCTCAGTTTCTGTTTCAGACATTCTTTCTGGTCCATGGTCAATATATCCTTCCTGTGTGTGTGTGTGTGTGTGTGTGTGTGTGTGTGTGTCAACTACAGAATCTGGTGGACTCCTGAGGTCTTAGCTGCTAGGTTGCTAAGAACATTCCTGTTTGTGCGCTTGAGCTGTGATTAATTTTATTCACTATTATACACCAATGTTTTTCGATGATTACACAGTAAAAAAATAAAATAAGTGTTTGTTTCATTGACGGCGTTAAATTTGACCCGAAGGTTAATTAATCGTTGTTAATTATTAATAGGTTAAAAGGGCCTTGGTCACCCTAATAAACACTGGAAACAGATACTGAATGAAAAACATTCAAACGGAAACCATGGCATGCAAATGCTGAATCAAAACAAGACTTGGCTAATGCAGTGCAGGACGGCTTACCAACCGATAGAGGGCATGATTTCCTACGAGCAGAGCCATGTATTAATACTAATATCACATATATTACATATATATCTTAATATACGGCTCTGCTATAAACCTCCAGTACACAGATGCAGAGGTATTGACAATAGGCATATACACAACAATTACTGACTGTTTGTTCGTAATTATAGTAATTTTAGCCATTTAGACATATTAAAAACAAAGACACGTTAAAAATGACCATCGTCTGGGTTGATTATATGACGTTGGTTACAAAATAAAGATCGTGTTACAGTGGTAGTTGCTGTGGTGGCATTTCCCTGTTTCCTTTGGATGAGGTACAATATCAGACCATTTGACTACGCTTCACTTAAAACCGTCTAAAATAAATTCTTACACCTCAGTCGACATGCGCTGAGCAATCTGGCACAAAATGGCCGCCACGCGTCGCCCAGGTGGGTCCCACAGTGGTGCAAGCGGACACTGGCGGGCCCTGAGACGGGCTGGGAATACTGCCGGGCTTTACACTTAACACGACACCGTCAGCCTCCCAGGTGGCGTAACGGTAAAAAGTATCCGACCGGGATGCATGTTGCCCACTGTGACCGACCAGGGTTTCGATTCCCAGCTGTGCCAGTCCGGTTCTGGCTAGGAGTGCCACTAGGGGGCGGCGATAGGCCGTCCGCTCCAGGGGGAGTGGGGAGGGAAGCCGGCATGAGCTCGTTGCAGAAAAGCTTTTCCTCTGGCTGGAATCATGGTCGGCAATTAGCGAGTTCCGTCTCGGAGGAGGCGGTTCATGATTCCTGCCACTACCAGGATCAGAAATAAGCCAGCAGCGGGCTTGTGGGGGGTACAATTGGCCACCAAATTGGGGGAAAAATGGGGAAAAACCCCCCAACACCGTCACTTTATCAGGTAGTTAGAGATGAGCGCCAGCGTTGAGCGAACGCAGACACTCGGACGGACGGACGGACAGACAGGGGCGGCCACACAGATCCCTGATGTTACTCCGGATGTTAATGTCTCATGTAACCAGAGTACTCCTCTTCCTCCTCTTCCTCCTCCTCGTCGTCCTCCTCGTCCTGGGCATAGACGGTACAGAGCTGTGTGTGGGGGCCTCCACGACTGTTTTAGTCCAGGAGGGGACGGGGAGGGGGGCCGAGGGCTCCAGAGACACCCCCAGGAGCAAAGGCCCCGCCTGGTTCACGCTGTCCGCCCACTGCCCCTCCTCCTCCTCCTCCTCCTCCTCCTCCTCTTCCTCACTCTCCTTCTGTCCTCCCGCCAGCATCACGGACTCCAGGTTGACGTCCAAGCCCCCACGTCCCCGGCCCCCGCCCCGCCTGCTCTGGGACACTCTCCCCCCTCCCTTCTGCACACGGGCCTCTTTCTGGAGAGAGGGCGCCCAGCGGATCAGCCTGCCCAAGCCCAGTGAAGGGTCCGCTGTCGTCTAGAGACAGAGAAAACGGTCGTACGGTGGTCACAGACCGAGGAAGCGGTCGTACGGTGGTCACAGACCGAGGTAGCGAACGCGAAGGTTCATTTTTGGCCACGGACAGGGGAAGCGGTGGATTACTGGTCAAACACAAACGCGGTGGTCCACTGTCAGTCACAGATACAGACAGAGGCACAGACAGGCCCTCACTGTCTGTCCCGGGCGGGGAGATGGGACAGTGGTCTGTGAGTTCGGGGTGACTGTCTGTTTGGAGAAGGCCCTTGGGGGAGGAGCTGCCCGGGCGCCGACTCCCATTGAACAATCCGTTTATCGGGTCGTACCCTCCGCCGCCGCCTCCCTCCGATTCTGGCTCCCCATCGCTGTCCTCCTCGCTGCTGCTGCCTCCGGCCACAGGGGGCGACGCAGCGTCCGCACGCAGCCGGGAACACGGAACCGCATCGTAGGACGGCAGAAGAAGGAGCACAGGCTGAGACTTCACGGAGAGCTGTGGAGGAACAACGAAGTGACGTCACGACAAAGCAACCTTCTCACAGGGAACTAAGTACAAACCGCACAACCGCGAAAACACCAAAAACACACCGCGTTTCACGAAAATGTCCATTTGATTTGGGTGGGAACCCTGTCGCTTACTCTGATTGACACCGCACACCTGACTTGCCCTGTGTTGTTGGTTAAAAAAAGGCTTTTCCCCGTCTGATATTTACTTCGATGTGTTTTTTTTTTATAATTTACCCTCCCCACACGAGTACGCCGCTCGTCTCTACAAGGCAAGCTAATTCTCCGAGGGCAGCGAACTCCGCTTCCTTCGAGACGGAATTCACCCCCACCCACGTTCTGGAGACTCCCTTACGTGCTTCACGGCGGACCCGAGCTGGCTCACCCTCCTCCCTCCCCCTGGGGCGGACAGACAAACGCCGCCCTCGATTGGGGCTGATGACCAGGGCTGGTCTGGTAGAGACGGGTTTAGAACCGCGTCCCTGACAGACAGCGCACACTGTATCAGACCAGCCAAGATACGGGGCGTTAGACCGCTACGCTATCCGCCACCCTGGATTCTTCCATTTCCTTCAGGAGCCCAGAGCTGAAAATGGCTGAGGGACAACATGGGTGCCGGTCACTGTGTCAGTGCAGGGGTCCAAATCAATACTCTATAACTGGTTGTACATGTGTGAATGTGTGACGCTAAATGAATTAGTTAATATGAATGGCTGAGCTGTGCATGTCTGAAATCCCCCAGTGTAGTGAATGAGTGAATGATGTGTGACGCTAAATGAATGAGTTAATCCCGTATGGCAGGCAGGGCCGTCACTCGGTACCAGAGTGTCTGGGATGGTGGTTCGTAGGCAGATAATTCCAGCGTTAACCAGGAAGAGGATCACCCCAACGGCCACGATCACCAGCACCAGCACACACAGCGAGGCCCAAATCTCCTTGTCTGTGGGAACAAGAAAGAGAGTGAATCTCTCACACACACACACACACACACACACACACACACACACACACACACACACACACACACACACACACACACACACACACACACACGTACACACACACACGCTGAGGGAGCGGATATCTCAAAGCTAGATGATGGTAACAGCGTCAGCGTGTTGACACTGGGAGGGGTGGAGGGAGGAGTGGAGAGGGCTGCTCCTCCTCTTTGAGGGGTGGAGGGAGGAGTGGAGAGGGCTGCTCCTCCTCTTTGAGGGGTGGAGGGAGGAGTGGAGAGGGCTGCTCCTCCTCTTTGAGGGGGAGGGAGGAGAGGTAGAGGGCTGCTCCTCCTCTTTGAGGGTGGAGGGAGGAGTGGAGAGGGCTGCTCCTCCTCTTTGAGGGTGGAGGGAGGAGTAGAGAGGGCTGCTCCTCCTCTTTGAGGGGAGGAGGAGGAGTAGAGAGGGCTGCTCCTCCTTTTGGCTGCTGTCAGGTGCTCCTGTTCCCTCCCACAGCCTGGAGAGGACTACAGGACCTTGGACAGCAGTGGCCTCACCTACAGGCAGGCTCACCTGAGGCTAATGAGCAATCAACTCAGAGAAAGAGCGATAGAAAGAGAGAGATAGAAAGAGAGAGATAGAAAGAGAGAGAGAGTGAGAGCGAGAGAGAGAGAGAGAGAGAGAGAGAGAGAGAGAGAGAGAGAGAGAGAGAGAGAGAGAGAGAGAGAGAGAGAGAGAGAGAGAGCTGCTGTATGCTGTGAACCATACCAGCGGAGAACACAGCCGTCATCTGGATGCACTGCGGCTGACTGCTGCCCGATCGTGTCCTGTCTGCGACCGAGACCGTCACGCAGTACTTCCTGCCCGGCTCCAAGTCCTGGATCTTCTCTTCGCCCAGGCCAACAGTGGTCAAGATGTTCTAGAGAGAGAAACACAGAACACCGTCAATCAATCAATCAATCAATCAATCAATCAATCAAAGGGCGGTGGATAGCGTAGCGCTCTAACGCACTGTATCTTGGCTGGTCCGATATACGGTATGCACTGCCTGTCAGGGACGCGGTTCTAAACCCGTCTCTGCCAGATCGGCCCTGGTCATCAGCCCCAATCGGGGGCGGCGTTTGGCTGTCCGCCCCAGGGGGAGGGGGGGAGGGTGAGCCGGCTCAGGTCCGCCGTGAAGCACGTAAGGGAGTCTCCAGAACGTGGGTGGGCGAATTCCGTCTCGAAGGAAGCCGAGTTCGCTGCCCTCAGAGAATTGAGCTTGCCTCGTAGAGACGAGCGGCGGACTCGTGTGGGGAGGGTAAATCAAAATAAATAGAGGGTGTAATTGGCCACTAAATTGGGAGAAAAACAGGAAGAAATCTGAAACAAAAAACTAAAATAAACTAGTTGAGCCGATGTGGGCGAGAAATGTCTTTATTTTGAGTAAGTGTGCTTCCATCACAGAGCCGGCCTGAGAGCTGTTGTTCTATAGCAGGGGGAGCGCGTTGAGTAATCCAGCATGTTGGATGTAAAGGAGTCTGATTTCTTTCTTGCGGACTGGACTACTCTCAGGGATATTCAAGACATATTTGAACAATGTAGGAATGACATTTAAAAAAATCATATTTGACTTATTTATATATAACTTATCACAAATATGAATACAAATAAATAATTTATCTATTTATATTTCACCATGCCTTTTCCATAACTTTCTGTTTTGGGGTGAGAAGAAATATTTTAGTTTTTGAGAGGATTTTTAAAAGATTTTGTTTCAGATTTTTCCCATTTTAGCAGCCAATTACACCTGTGAGTTCGCTGCCGTAGCGCTGAGACCGGCAGTGACAAAGGTGATGTATCGCCTCCTCCGAGCCAGCACTCGCCAAGCCGTCGACTGTAACCCCGGTACTCAGAGCCACTCCTCTACGCAGCGACCTCATATCGGCTTCCCTCCCCCCTCCCTGGGGTGGACAGCCAACTGCCGCCCTCTAGTGGCACTCCCGGCCAGAGCCGATAGTGGCGCGGCCGGTGGAATGGAACCCCGATCACAGTGTTTTCGAGAGGATGTTTGAGAGATGTTTCGAGGTGTGATCACGCTGGCCCCTCCCATGGTGGGAGAGGAGGGATGAAGAGGGCCCACAGTCTTCCTCACCTGCTTTCTGTCCTCGCCGCTGCTGATGGTCAGCCTATAGCGCATTTTTCTGTAGTTAGAGAGCAGCCGATTGGACGGCGGCCCCAGGGCCACACACAGGGAGCCCCCACAGCTTCTGACGGACACCGAGGGCGGGGCAAAATACACTACGGGGTCAGGGAGGGGACAAAAAGGCCCAGCTAGAGTTAGTAATTTTGTTATATTTGACAATTACTTGAAAAAGAGGACACATACATCCACGATGATACACAGCAGTGTATTCACTCTTTCCCCTGGGAGAGCTGTAGGGTGTGGCTGGATTTCGTTGTTACTCAGAACTTAATTGATCAATTGAAGTGATTGATTACACACAGTTCTCTCACCTCGCCTGGTTTCTTGGGTCTGAACTGTTTGCTGATTATTTTTTTTAAAGATTTAGTTTCAGATTTTTCCCCCACATTTTCTCCCAATTTAGTAGCCAAGTACATCGTCTCTTTTTCATGTCAATCCCCCCCTCGTATTGTGAGCTCGCTGCCGTAGTCCTGAGACCGGAAGTGACAAGGCGAAGCACCGCCTCCTCCGAGCCGGCACTCGCCAAGCTGTCGACTGTAACTCCAGTACACAGAGCCACTCCTATAGGCAGCGAGCTCATATCGGCTTCCCTCCCCCCTCCCTGGGGCGATATGGTTTCTCAGCACACCCTGTGGCTCTCCAGGTGTAAGGGTGAAGACCACTGATATTTATGAGTATAAATACTGCTAGAAATAAATGATCGCACATAACAGAGCAGTTGAGCAGACTGATCTCCACTGTGATCCTCATCGGATAAGAGACAGGACCGTTTGACATGTCAATTAACCTCAACCCTAACCCTAATTCTCATTTTGTAAACATACAAACCTTTTCCTTCCGTACAAAAGCAGTTAGTGCTGAATATACATAACACACACCAGGAATATATCTTTTTAGAAGCTATCAGCCCTTTATGAATATGATGTCACAACCCCTTCGTGACTCATCAGACTGGAACATTTTGACTTCAGCAGCAAATCTTTTACGCATTCAAGAAATGATAACCTCTCATTAAAAGCCAAGAAATCAGATGTCACATATGGTCACACTGTCTTCATCAACATCACTTTGAGAAGTACAACGCTTCAAATGACTAATTGGCTCATACACACCTGAAATACATCATCAAGAGAAGATAATTAGCGATTAATATGCCCTGTATTGTGACAGTATGTTTGAAAAAAAAGAGAAGAGAAATCAATGCAGATCAATGCCATCCAGCATGACAGCATATTGATTGAAACTCCTCCCCGCTCAAACTAGATTATGTGGAGTGTGACCGGAGATAGCAAGCGGAGATCGATTGATCCTTTTAAAAAATATAGCTAGTTAGTTACTGTTTTTAGTATAGTACTGTAGCTTAAGAATAAGCTACGCAACATATCGCAACATACAATAATACTGTATAGAACAGTGATATTGTTGCTCACGATTATGAGACTGTACGTATGGTCATGTTTTGGTTTCACAATCCATTGTACTATGCACCCCTTGTCACACTCACACTCTCTCTCTCTCACTCTCTTCACACTCACACACACACACACTCTCTCTCTCTCTCTCACTCTCTCTCACTCACACACACTCTCTCTCTCTCTTCACACACACACACTCACTATGGTCCATGGGTATGAAGGCTTTCGGCGGGGTGGTGGCGGCGTTAGAACTCTGGTTCCCCTGGATGGCCCACACCCGGGCGAAGTACGACTCACTGGGGTCAGACATCGCCTCCGTCAGGTTACACAGCAAATCAGGCGTCAGCTCACACACCTTATGCCAGGAAACATTCCTGCACACACACAGCGCGACATAACAATGTGCTAGTGTTTTTATTTCTTTATTTTTTAAACAAACTTAAATAACAAACTAATTTTGCTTTTTTTATTTTTTATTTTTTTTAATACATGCTAGCCACGTACACAAGTGGATATTTAAAGAAGCAGTTCAGGATACCACCTTTAACTGGAGAACACATCACATTTACATTTACATTTTAGGCATTTAGCAGATGCTCTTATCCAGAGTGACTTACACAGTTTACATTTCTTTACATACAATCATTTATACAGCTGGATATTTTACTGAAGCAATTCAGATTAAGTACCTTTAGCTCAAGGGTACAATGGCAGTGCCCCACCTGGGAATTGAACTAGCAACCTCTGAGTTACAAGCCCAGTTCCCTAACCATTACACTACACTGCCGCCCCCAGAACACAACAGCTGTGCCCCCACCTGAAGCCTGCATTCACACAACCAGCTCACAGTGCCTGTGTGGGCGCATGTGTATACATGTGTGTGTGCATTTGTGTGAGAGAACGTGTTTGTGCGTGCGTGTGTGTGGTTTGTTGACTGCCTTAACCTGACCCTGGTCCTGTCTCAACAAGTCGTGACTCTACAATGCATATGTAATACAATATACGCCATTTAGCAGAGGCTTTTATCCAAAGCGACTCACAGTAGTGAATGCATACATTTTTCAGTATATGTGGCCTCAGAGGGAATCGAACCCACAACCTAAGTGTTGTCAGCGCCATGCTCCACCTACTGAGCCACAGAGAACCATGCTCTACCTACTGAGCCACACAGAACCACGCTCGACCTACTGAGCCACACAGAACCACACTCTACCTACTGAGACACACAGAACCACACTCTACCTACTGAGACACACAGAACCACTCTCTACCTACTGAGCCACACAGAACCACACTCTACCTACTGAGCCACACAGAACCACACTCTACCTACTGAGACACAGAACCACGCTCTACCTACTGAGACACACAGAACCACTCTCTACCTACTGAGACACACAGAACCACACTCTACCTACTGAGCCACACAGAACCACTCTCTACCTACTGAGCCACACAGAACCACGCTCTACCTACTGAGCCACACAGAACCACACTCTACCTACTGAGCCATACAGAACCACACTCTACCTACTGAGCCACACAGAACCACACTCTACCTACTGAGCCACACAGAACCACAAGGTCACAGATGTCACAATAACCTGGAGCGAGCTAAAGTTGAGAGCTGATCTGGGATCAGCGGTACGCACCTGACAAAGTGCACGTTCACATTGTAGCGCAGGCCGGCGGGAGACCCAGGGCCCGGCTCCCATGCCAGGATGTGGACGAAGTTCCACGAGGAGATGTTGAGATTCCGCGGGGCTGGAAGCTCGCACACGACTGTGGGGAGGAACATGGGGGTGGGGGGGGGTTGTGGGGGGGTTACTGCACAGCGCTGGCTGAATGCACTGCTTTTTTTCAACTTTCTCTTTCTGCTGTATTTCTCCCCATTTTTAGTATCCAATTATACCCTCTATCTTCACGTCAATTATCCCCCTCCCTCATATATCTTACGAGTTCGCTGCCGTGGTTCTGAGACCGGCAGTGACATGCGGCTGGGCACCACCTCCTCCGAGCCGGAACCCGCCAAGCCGCCACCGTAACTCCGGTATGCACACAGGGCCACTCCTATACGCAGCGACCTCGTATCGGCTTCCCTCCCCCTTCCCTGAGGGAACAGCCAATTACCGCCCCCTAGTGGCACTCCCGGGCCGATACTGGCGCGGCCGGTGGAATGGAACCCCGGTCGCAGTGGGCAGCGTCAAACGTTGTAACCGCTAGCCAGACCCGGGAGGCCTCAATGCACATTCTACACAAAATACCACATCACCTCCTACTGGGATCAAAACACTTATTCCATTTAACAAAAAAATAAATAAAATTAAGTCAAAACCCTCGAGCAGTTGACTGGTTTAAGCGAATGAAGGGAGATGTGGCTTGGTGGTTGTTTTTCATGGAGCCACTCACCTGAGGCCAGAGTCACAGAGGTGAGGAACCATATCAGAGCACACATTGCATCATCCTGGGTCTTCTCCTGGCAGTATCCCCAGCCATCAGCCCTACGAACCCGGGTTCATCCTGCAGGGAGACAGACACACAAGAGACCGTTACTATACTCACTCAACTTTACTCACTATAGTTACTATACTCACTCAACTTTACTCACTATAGTTACTATACTCACTAACTTTACTCACTATAGTTACTATACTCACTCAACTATACTCACTATAGTTACTATACTCGCCTCCACTAGCTTTGCTTTTAAAATGATGCTTTATCGATTTATCAGGCATATCACATCATCAGATACAGTACAGAATAATTTTCCACAATATACTGTGTATATATATATACATATTTTTGATTAACACATTACACCAACATTTACATGATTAAGTTCCTAAAAATAAAACGGAATATAAATATAAGCAAAAATATCCTTCAAAAATTCAGTAGTGTCCGTTGTGTTTTCCTTTCCATTTTAAGATCTATCGTCCTTCTTTTCCACTGCATTATTATTTGCAGGCACGTGCACAGATAGGGCCCAAGGGGGGCTTGAGCCCCTGCCCTTTTTTTGGCTGGTGTTAATTGTATTTTATTTTTTCTTTATTTGTTATTGAGATTCTATCAAATATAAAGAGGGAAATGTATAGTAGTATCCACGAAAAAATACACCTTATCAATTTAGAATACAACTTGTCATGGAAAGCACCGCATCCCCAGCCCCAGTTTGGTTACGGTGAATGATATCACTCAGGTAGGCACTGTTTTAATGATGAAACCACGATTAAACAACACTTACTTACTTTTCATGTTATATATCCGTTAAAAAAACTATGAAGTAGGTCAGTAGGACTTCACGCTGTAATTTTGTCATTACTAGCCTCAGTACTCGCGAGCAAGTAAGCTAGTCTAATTATCATTAAAACTACGTTATCTCCGTCATGCAGGACAACTTACAAATACGCAATTAATTTCTGAAGCAGGTAGTTACATTTTGCATAGTTTTGCTAGTTTAGTGTAGTCACCCCCTTTTCTTTATAGCCAGTTTTCTAAAAACATGATGTTTAAAAGTGTATTATTGTTTGGGCATGTAGCAGTGTGTTTCCCTGTTAAAATAAAAGTTTCTGCTAGCGATTGAACGAGACATTCGAGTCACAGTGAGGTTATCAGAATATTCAGATATGGCTCCAAGGAGGATGCTCCTGTGATTGCTGATTGAGAAGGAACACTGGCCTATCATTGTTTTTCTTTGTAATGTTTATTTATTTTAATGTTTGTTATGTTGTTTAAACAGGTGTTTTAGCTATATGGCTAGATTTACATGTATTACCTTATAAAGATGTTTTCTTTATATAGGCCTATTTATTCCTTTTTATTTATTTTCATTATTCATTTAAATTATTTATTGCATGTGTTTTATGTTTTGTTATTCCTGTTCCTGGAATAAAGATTGAAGACTAAGGTCTATGTGATGTCTGTGTGACTTGCTGTTGTAGACAGGGTGAAGCAATCTGTAGAGCATCAACCATGCCACACTTAGGAAGTGTACATACTGGAAAGGTATGATCTGTTTGAATGCCATTAAATTGCATCCTTCCTAACTTTCTTTCTCAAAGAAACCACTGATCTAATGTGACTGAATTGGTCTAAACAACTGAACACTGACTGACTGCATTACTTACACTGACTGACTCGCATTACTACATCAAATCTGTGGCTTCTTCATGGAATAATGTGTTTCAGTAGAATTTAAACAGTCTCATGTTATGAACATAGTGTGTGATTATGGATGGCGGCGGTGTGGCAACATCGTAGTACAAACATACAAACATAGTGCATGTCTGTGGGGAGGGTGCCCTTTCTTCTGCTTGAGCCCCCTGCCCCCAAAATGTCTGTGCACGGCCCTGATTATTTGTTTGACAACCATGTTACTACTGATAACAGCTCGGTCTATAATAACCTTTGCCAGTCTAGAGTAGATCGGGGCAGCTTTTCGACATACTGGCACACTGATACTGTCACCAAACAGTATCACTGTGTCACTTGAGTAACAGTACAGACACCCTGATAAAATATTACTCCAGTAACAGTAAAAAAGTCCTACATTTAACCCCATTTGAAATGTAGGGGAGTGAAAGTAAAAATAAAAGTAAAAAATGGAAATACTTAAGTAAGCAACACATACTTGAAAAAGGCCTGACCACTCTGACCCCAGATGGCCCACTCTTCCCATTTCCCCAGTACCCCTGCCATGTCCCTGCTGCCCCAGACCAGGACCCCAGCACCCCAGCTAGATACCCCCAGGGCCCCATCACGGCCACACAGAGAGAGTAGACCCCCAGGTCGCTTCTGGGACTTTGTTTGTTCCCTCGGGGGCGAGGAACTTTTAAGTGGGGGGGCAGTGTAGCGACCCCCCGGGACGTTAATAGTTCAATGTTCATGTGTCCCTGTTGCATGTTACCGATTGTGGCATATCGGGTATCGCAGTGTCCAGCCTGTCAATCAGCCTGCTCTCTGCCAAACACAAGAATGTCTGGAATGAGTAATGTCGGGCAGGCTTGTTATTGGGCGAGCAGCAGGGGGGGGTCTAAAAATATAAATATATTTATTGGGATGTCACCCTCGTTCTCTCTCCTTTGTTCTGGTGTTAAAGTGACAGACTGTAGGTCGTTTTCCTCTTTTTGTCCTGGTAGGTTTTATTTGGCATGAGCTACGGCCGAACAGTAGCTTGTTAATGAATAAGCTTTTGATTCAAGAACTGAGCCCAGTCTGTTTTATTATTTAGCCTAGCTAGAACGCTACATTCTAGCTAGGCTTTGCTCGGTTTGATTCAAAATTCAACCAATCGACTGTTAGATCCCGATTTTGACAGCTTGAATTATTTCACATTTAACACAACAGGCCGAAAAAGTGGCCATATTAACAAATCAATTAATGAATTAAATATACATTATTAAACTTGAATTATTATTTTTTACAAATATTTAAATTGAATTATCTATGACGACATTAATATTGGCACATGATTTCCTCCATAACCATTGGCTAACGTTAAATAAGGTTTACGTGCAGACTGCCTACTGGACCGTAGGTCAACCAGCAGAGAGAAATCCGCTAAACGCTTATCCCAGCAGTCAGCAAAAAAAAGCACCAATAACAGAATCTCACAGCGACACTGCGAAATAACATTTTCCGCGACACACACACACGTCGGAAGTTTGCTCGGTAACGAGCTAAACGAACAAAACACAACAGATGACTCTGGACTGAGGTTCGCAGCTCTGTAGTCAGTTTAGTGCGATTAGACCCACTATGTGTGTATCAGAACGAAAGCGAAATCACACGCGGCCAACGGGGAAGGAAATCGCTGTTTACACCGCCATTCTTTCAAACAAACTCTCTTTCTGGGGTCGTACTGTGATCTGAAAGCCCAGTGTTTGGATCGACACACGCCCACACCTCACTACTTAACAAGCATTAAACATTAACGCGCGTTTCGGACGCACGTTTTACAAAAACAAGCTAAACGCGTTCTTTAAAGCGGAGTGAAGTAGGGCACAAATCAGTTTAAATGCAATCATCAGGCGTTCGTTACCTGCTCAGGTTTTAGGGAAACCCGTCATTCCGAGACAGCTGTGGTCCTGATCCATGCTCATCTCCGGCCGAACACGCAGACGGGAAATCACGTGGTAGCAATACCACCAAGAGGGGGTTTTCGGAAATGAAATGCAATGACACAAAACAACGCACCAACAGCATGAGAGCTTTACAATCAGAGAAAGACCAGACAATTCTTATTTTTTATTGATGGGCTTTTGTAAATAAATATTAATATGGACATCGGTTTTTAGAAATGAAGCGTGCAACTTATATTTGACTACAGTAACCTATAGCAATAATTATATTAGCAACTAATTTACCTACAGGGTCCTAGTTTAACTATGTGGTTGCTCCTAGCACCCAGGAACTGTACTTCCCACTAGGGTGGCTTTCAGCTAAACTGTTCCTGACTACGGTTAACACTTTGTTGTACGTCGCTCTGGATAAGAGCGTCTGCCAAATGCCTGTAATGTAATGTAATGGAACTACAATATTTGAAAACGCTGAACATATTCGCCAAAACAGTACTGTGGCATTCCAAATCCCGTTTAGAGTGTGAAAACTGAAAATTCATAGCCGGTGAAAATGAAAAACGAAAGCATAAAGATCACACGAGACAGTTATATTTTCAGGGTTTATTCATAACACTGGTTCTTATGGCGGTCTTCCGTAGAAGAAAAAGCACCAACAAATCGTTATTGATCAATATCAAAATGCAGTTCCAACCAATACAAAATATGTACCTTTATGAAAGGCACGAGTCTGTTTATAATACAACAAAAGCAAACAAGAATGGATTTTAAAAAAGTGGTTAAAAAACTAAAATGGATTAAAAAATACAGCAAATTGACATTCATACACCAGTCAATTTAAACATGACGCCTGTTCACCGGAAGTGCACTTGATACCGCGCGTATGTAACCTACTTGCGTTCACGCAGTTGTTTGTTTAAAAAAAAATGTTTTTACTACGTTTCCTATTGTTTGTTTGTCTCTGTTGTTGTCTCTTTCGTAATCCCGAGCGCTTGTCAAAGACAAATTCCTACGTATGTAAGTGCGTACTACGCATGGCAAATAAAGTTGAAACTTGAAAAAGTGATAGAAACCTTTGAATTCCACATGTGAACATATGTCGGGCTACATTCTGATGAGGAGCTGTTCGGTCACAGGGAACGCATTCCCTCTTTAAGTGGGTCATGGGATCCGAAGGTTTTGGAAACCACAGATTTCAGGTGCTTTCCTGCAGGGCTGCTCCGCTCCCCCCCTCTATGTGGCACATGCACACCAACACTTCCACTTCCTGTAGCGGGGGCAGCAGAGGGAAGCTCTCTGCTCGCACCAGAGGCACGTTTTGTGTGTGTGCGCGCGTGTGTGCGTGCAGTGCTTAATTTGTGCCGGGGCTAGCCCAGGCACAGCCCCGGCAAATGCCAAGAATCCGGCTTTGCGCCCCGACAAACGTCTTACTCAGAATCAGAGCCCCGGGATCATAAATATCTAAAGTGCGACAACAACACGTAGCCTATTTTAATAGACTTCACAGCTGAGAAACAATTTGTGCTTTCAGAGTGTTCACAGAGACATCGGGAGAACAAGTTACAGCCCTTGAAGGATCTCTTAACCACTGTTAACACCGTAGCAATTTCCAGCGCAGGGTGCGAGAGAGGTTTCTCACAAATGAATCTAATCTGCACGTCAACAAGAGCGTCTTTAAAAACAGCAACCATATAATCGCTCCTGTTTTTAACCCCTTGTTGCTCCACCACTGGAAAGTTACCATTAGACCAGAGGGAGGGACAGAAATGCAGTGACACAGAGGTAGGAAAAGTTTACCCTTTTTCCTCCGGGGGGGGGCGAGTTGAGCCCCGGCATCTCTTATTTTACAAATTAAGCACTGAGTGTGTGTGTGTGTGTGCGTGCGTGCGTGCGTGTGTGCGTGCGTGTGGAATAGTGTGTTAAACACACAGTGCAGTATAAAGTGATTCCAGTCCTTAAATTGGGTGAAGCGCACCCTTATGATACACATCACGTTTCGCGCACACACACACACATGCACACACACACACACACACACACACACACACTCACACACACACACTCACACACACACACACACACACACACACACACACACACACACACACACACACACACACACACACACACAAGATAACTGGTCGGAACAGTCAGAGAGAGGAATAAGGGCTAACGTCTCATGTAGCCTGAACACTCATCCTCATCTTCATCTTCATCATCATCCTCCTCCTCTTCCTCCTCCTCCTGCTCCATCCAGTGTGCGTGAGTCTGTGCAGAGCCAGGGTGCGTCTGTAAGCAGTGAGGGATTGTTTGTCCGCAGTCTTGGCGCGTTAGCGGGCCATCTGTCTGTCCGTCCGCAAGAGTCCCACTCCTCCACGCAGGCCTGTCTCCACTTCCTGTGTCTCCACTTCCTGTGTCTCCACTTCCTGTGTCTCCACTTCCTGTGTCTCCACTTCCTGTGGACAGAAGCGGCCAGTGCTCCCCCACTCTCACCACCCCCATGTCCCCTCCGTCCTCCGCCAGCGCTCCTAGTGTCACGGACAGCAGGTTCACATCCTCTCGCTCGCCCGGCACTGTGTCCCCATCCTCTCGCTCGCCCAGCACTGTGTCCCCATCCTCTCGCTGCCCGGAGGCTCCCGTCGCTCCACGACCCCCTCCCTCTCCCTCTCCCCGAACCCCAAACTCCGTCTCCGTCTGCCCCAGTGGGTTCTGCCTGCCCCGCCGCCCCGCCCGGAATCCCAGAATCCTCTGCGGTGGAGGCGGGGCCAGGGGCGGGGCGGGGCCGGGGCCGGGGGCCGATGTGTCCGAGGATCCCGTCGCGTCGCGGGGCCTGCCGTCTGAGCCAGAGCCCTCGAGTCGTCGTGCCGCTCGCCTGTCATAGCCACCGTTACCTCCATCCTCCTCCTCCTCCTCCTCCTCTTCCTCATCCTCCTCCTCTTGGTCCGAGCCCTCTCTCAGTCTCCGCCCTCCCTCCCGGTCGCAAACCTCAAGCAGGAAGGTGACGGTCTCCTCTGCGCTGAAGTAGCAGTGGTCAGGGCGGGCCTCCACCAGAGACGTCTGCATTGCGGGAGAGAGGGGAGGGAGGCAACACTGTCACACTAGCAAACGTTTCTCTCTTACGATACGATACAGTACAATAAAAACATCTTTGTGCACACAAACCGTATCACAGAATTTACACATCCCAATATAATACTATGCATGCCATTTAGTAATATATGCCATTTAGCAGACGCTTTTTATCCAAAGTGACTTACAGTAGTGAATGTATTTTTCAGTATATGTGGCCCCAATGGAATCGTCCCCGGCTGGCAGTGTGGTGTAATGGTTAGGGAACTGGGCTTGTAACCAGAGGTTGCAGGTTCGATTCCCAGGTGTGGGCACTGCCGTTGTATCCTTGAGCTAAAGGTACTTAACCTGAATTGCTTCAGTAAAATATCCAGCTGTGTAAATGGATTGTATGTAAAGAAATGTAAACTGTGTAAACTGGATAAGAGCGTCTGCTAAATGCCTAAAATGTAAATGTAAAACTAATCAAACCCACAACTAAGTGTTGTTAATGCCATGCTCTACCTACTGAGACACACAGAACCACGCTCTACCTATTGAGCCACACAGAACCACGCTCTACCTACTGAGCCACACAGAACCACGCTCTACCTGCTGAGCCACACAGAACCACGCTCTACCTATTGAGACACACAGAACCACGCTCTACCTACTGAGACACACAGAACCATACTCTACCTACTGAGTCACACAGAACCACGCTCACCTGCTGAGCCAGAACCACGCTGCTGAGCCACACAGAATCACGCTGAGCCACACAGAACCACGCTCTACCTACTGAGCCACACAGAACCACACTCTACCTACTGAGCCACACAGAACCACGCTCTACCTACTGAGCCACACAGAACCACACTCTACCTACTGAGCCACACAGAACCACGCTCTACCTACTGAGACCACACAGAAGGTAGCGAGCTTGCAATGCAGAGCCAGGAACAGGCAGAAGTGCTAACACGCTATCGCCAGGGAAGAATGTTCGAACCTTAGCGCTCCAGAAACCCTGTGCAATTATCTGGAATAATTAGTGGTGTAGGCGTGGAGGTAACCTCTAGAACAGGAAATACTTTTCCTCCAGCCAAATCATTACCAACAAAAAGGTCCCGCCCTGAACAGGCAGGGACGAATGCACCCAAACAATGACTTCACCGGTGACTAATTCAGAAGCCCAGTGTACTTTATGCAATGGCACGTCAGTATATCCCATTTCAATCCCCTGTAGGAGAACGCTTGTGCTGAGAGAGGATTTATCAGATAAGGGCAACACATGTTCACGGATAAGGGACTGAGCAGCTCCGGTGTCACACAGCATTGTCACATTCATTGAAATTTGTTTCAGATTTTATCCCATTTTTTAGTAGCCAATTACACCCTCTCTTTTTCATGTCAATCCCCCCCTCGTATTGTGAGTTCACTGCCGTAGCCCTGAGACCGGCAGTGACAATGGTGATGTACTGCCTCCTCCGAGCCAGCACTCGCCAAGCCGTCGACTGTAACTCTGGCACACAGAGCCACTCCTGTACGCAGCGAGCTCATATAGGCTTCCCTCCCCGCCTCCCTGGGGCGGACAGCCAATCGCCGCCCCCTAGTGGCACTCCCGGCCAGAGCCGACTCTGGTGCGGCCGGTGGAATGGAACCCTGGTTTCAGTGGCCAGCGTCGAACGTTGTAACCGCTAGACCACCCGGGAGGTGATTCATAATTTTTTTTATCATGGGCAACAATAACGCCATACACAACAAGCGTTGTTTTCTTGCAATAATAATTTATTTTTTATAGTACAGCTAACACACAGGTGAGACCGACTCTTACCAGGACGCTGGGCAGGTGGGTCTTCATCTTACACAGGAACCCCACGTAGGACAGGCCCAGCAAGACCATCCCCCCCAGCACCAGAAGGGCTGAGACACACGCCAGGACAGCAGGGACTGGCCAGAGACACAGGGACACACCGGTCATTACGACAGCCACCCGCACCGGACACAAACACTGTTCATCCATTCATTTGGCGGATAGCCAAATGCCGCTCCTTTTCGGGGCTGACGGGTCTGGTAGAGACGGGTTTCAAACCGCGTCCCTGACAGGCAGCACACACTCGTACAGGACCAGCCAAGATATGGTGCGCTAGACCGCTACGCTACCCACCACCCCACTCATTCATATTTAATTAATCTCATTCACTCATTTATCCATGGACAGATGTAGAATGAATTCCCTCTTAACAGACGAAAAGGGGAGACAAGTTTAACAATCATAGTTAGTTAGAAATCATAATTATAACAAGGTTAAACTGCGCATTCATTTAGTTAATATTCTTCACCCTAATATGAAAACTGCAGATTCTGTCTTAAAAAAAAAAATGTTATTACAGAAGTCACCACTAGAGGGTGCCCTGGGTCTTCGCCTTTAGGAGCGGTCATGAAATATAGCCTCGATTTGAGAAAGATTAAACAAAGTGACTCTGTGCTATTTTCCTGCATCTAGGTTTCATGTCCAGCGATCTTTAATGACCTCAGCCACCCATCGCATCTAAAACCTACACAAAGGGGGTTGGTTTACTAAGTTTTTTTCAGACTCCACTACCACTGATTCTGTACATTGTTACTAATTGTCATCACCACTGTCTACTTTTATTACTGCATTTTGTAATATGTTGATGACTGTCCAAAAAAAAAAAAAAAGACAAAAAAATTCCATTAACATTTTCCTTCCCAGTGTTACAGGTATGGTACGCAGCTGCCAACAATGATGTCTATCGCTGTATCACTGCACTGATCTCTTGCACAAACTATGATTGTTCCTACCATGTATTAATGCACATCTTGTAAGTCGCTCTTGATAAGAGCATCTACTAAATGTGTAAAATGTAAAATGTAAACACAGGCAACAGCTTCTGTGAACGTATTAAAAAAACTGACAGGTGCAGGAGTGAGATTTTGGGGCCTCGGGTGGCGTAACGGTCAAAGCATTCTCCCGGAGTGCAGGCTGCCCACTGCAGCCACGGTTCGAAAAACCATGTACCAGACCGGCTCTGGCCGAGAGCAGCGATTGGCTGTCTGCCCCAGGGGAAGGGGGGAAGCAGAGCCGGCACGAGAAGCGCAAAGGGCGTCCCTGTAAAGTAGGAGGGCGAGTTCCGTCTCGGGGGAGGCGGATCATCGCCGGCCTCGGGGGAATTAGCTTGTCTCGTAGAGGCGGGCGGCGGGTTCGTAGCGGAGGGAAAGAAATAGAGGGTGTAATTGACCACTAAATTGGGAGAAAACGGGAAGAAGAAAAAATGAGAAACACATTTACACCATAAAAAACTAAAAACGGTGAGTGAGGATTTTGGGGTGATGCATCGGAGGAAGGAGGGCTACTCACCTAGGCTGTGACCCTTGGGGCTGGTGAAAGCACAGGACCAATCAGAGGGCAGCGTGTGCTTATTGGTGTTGACCTGAAGCTCCACAAGCACACAGTGCTCCACCCCCGGCTCCAGGTTCTGGAGAACGTGACTGCTCTGGCCTGTGCTCAGGTTCCACACCTGGGGGGCGAGAAATGTGCCACTTTAAAAAGGGGGCAGCTTAATGGTTAAGGAACTGGACTTGTAACGCAGTAGGTAGTGCATGGAGCTGACAACACTTAGGTTGTGGGTTTGATTCCCTCTGAGGCCACATATACTGAAAATGTATGTATTCACTACTGTGAGTCGCTTTGGATAAAAGCCTCTGCTAAATGGCGTATATTATATTACATTATATTATATTTATTATTGCTCAAAGCACACAAAAATGAATCAGTTCTAAAGCAACAGATAACATACAACATAACACATGCCATTTAGCAAACGCTTTCATCCAAAGTGATTTACAGTAGTGAATGCATACAGTTTGGGGAATTGAACCCACAACCTAAGTGTTGTCAGCGCCGTGCTCTACCTACTGAGCCACACAGAACCACGCTCTACCTACTGAGCCACACAGAACCACGCTCTACCTACTGAGCCACACAGAACCACGCTCTACCTACTGAGCCACACAGAACCACGCTCTACCTACTGAGCCACACAGAACCACGCTCTACCTACTGAGCCACACAGAACCACACTCTACCTACTGAGCCACACAGAACCACGCTCTACCTACTGAGACACACAGAACCGTGCTCTACCTACTGAGACACACAGAACCACGCTCTACCTACTGAGACACACAGAACCACACTCTACCTACTAAGACACACAGAACCACGCTCTACCTACTGAGCCACACAGAACCACGCTCTACCTACTGAGACACACAGAACCACGCTCTACCTACTGAGACACACAAAACCACGCTCTACCTACTGAGACACATAGAACCACGCTCTACCTACTGAGACACACAGAACCACGCTCTACCTACTGAGACACACAGACACACCCCCCCAAAGCTCTCACTGCTACCTTGCTTTCTCCAGCTCTTTTCCAGAAGATGTGGTAGTTGAAGTGACTGTAGATCTCCTGTAAGGACTCCTGTGCCTTTCCTCGGGGAAGTGTGATGGTGAGGTTGAGGCAGTCACCACAGCCTGCCACCGTCACCACAGGAGGGCCCAACCGCGCTACACAAGACAAACACAGGCTGACACACTCATTTATACTACAGTACTTTACACACACACGCACACACGCACGTGCAGACACGCGTGCCGAAACAGAAGGACCACATGTAGAAAAGAGCGTCTGTATGTGATCGGACACATATGTATGTATGTATGTGTGTGTTTGTATTTATGTATGATGTGATACATGTTCATGGTTTTTGTAAGGCACTGAGTGTAAGGCAAGTTTACCTACGGGGACAGTAAAAGTGTATCTGATCTCATCTTACTCTCTGTGTAGGGAGTGAACGCTATCTCACTCCAGGGTGAGACCCTGCCATGGTGAACAGCCTGCACTTCGATGGTGTACACCTCCAACACGTCCGTGGTGCATTTCCAGAGCGTGCGTTTCACCAGGTCCACAGAGTCGCCGCTCACGTTCAGGACCCGCAGCGGCTCACTCCCGCAGGGGCTGAAACATCGAGAAAACAACGGGAGTGCTTATTTTACTTTTTATTTGTTTCAGATTATTTTTAATTTTTTAATTTTTTTATTCTGTTTTGGCTCCCAATTTAGTAGCCAATTACACCCTCTATTTATTTCGAAACGCTGCCCCCGTTCGGGGCTGACGACCAGGGCCGGTCTGAGATGCAGTTATGTTAATGAAGAAGGAGTGTACAGTGTTTACACAGGTACTGCAACATTTTCAGATTTTAAGAAAGTGAGAGGAAGTGGTTAGGCGTTTCTCACAAAGTTCAGCCCTTGAAAGCCACAGTTTCACCTCTGTATATTCTGCCTGTGCCAAACACTCATAACGCTACAGGCACAAAACCTAGACACACAAAAACAGTTCTTTGGAAAACCATCTTAATACGATGTTCTGTTCTGGGAAATTAAGGTACACACATCAACCCAACTTGGTTTTCTTTTTTTATTTATTTATTAGTTGTGAATTATCGAATGGATAAAAATAAAAAATAAATAGAAGGGAAAGAAACTGAAGGGGTAAAACATGACAGCACAGGCTGTTGTCATTGTTACAAGAACACGCCACCCACGCTGCCTGCAGCCTGACGCTCGCAAGGTATGCAGATATTATAAAACACATTCATATTCACACACATCTGAAACCAGGGTGACTGGCTGGACTGACATGGATGATCGTTTATAGGGCTGGATTTACACCGCCGCAGTCGAGGTAAAGCACCCAGCTTTCACCACCGGGGGTTACCCTAGGGCCTTGAGCACGAGGAGGAGACGGATTCGCACTCTGACTAATTGAGAATGTCACGTCTGCCCCGAAACCGGAACCCGAATGGCCAAACAGCTTCCAGCTCCCTGCGTCTCCTCGTTTCTCAAATTCCTCCACACCGCCATTGGAGTAAGTTCATCCCTCATCTCCCCACACACACAAAAAAACGGGATTATAAAATCGTTACATCGCCACCCAGACTGTGGCCTGTTAACAACCAGGGTCAATTCAGTCAATTCAGGAAATAAATGGAACTGACCCCAGCCCTGGTCCCAGGTGAAGGTGCATTACTCTACATGTACATCACTCCAGGTAAAGGTGTATTACTCTACATGTACGTCACTCCAGTGAAGGCCCATTACTGTACCTGTACTTGATGCACCTAAATCTACCAGTTTAAAAAAAAAAAATCTACCTGTACATAACCCAGGTAAAGGCCTGTTAATCTAGCTGTACCTGACCCAGTTGAAGGCCTGATAATCTAGCTGTACCTGACCCAGCTGAAGGTGCAGAACTGTACCTGTACATAACCCAGGTAAAGGTGCAGAACCGTACCTGACCCAGCTGAAGGTGCAGAACCGTACCTGACCCAGTTGAAGGCCTGTTAATCTAGCTGTACCTGACCCAGTTGAAGGTGCAGAGCTGTACCTGACCCAGTTGAAGGCCTGTTAATCTAGCTGTACCTGACCCAGTTGAAGGCCTGTTAATCTCGCTGTACCTGACCCAGTTGAAGGTGCAGAGCCGTACCTGTACTGGACCCTGTAGGTGGTGCCGGGGGGGGTTCCCAGCCCAGGATCCCACCGCAGGTTGTGCTCAAAGTTCACAGACACCACGGAGAGATTGACAGGAGCAGGGAGAGCCCCCAGAGCTGAAACACCAGGCAACACGTCGACATCGGAGTCAACACAAACAAAGCATGTACACAGCATGTACACACACACACACACACACAGACTCATGTATAAGCATGTGTACACATATACACACACACACACACACACACACACACACACACACACACAGACTCATGTATAAGCATGTGTACACATATACACACACACACACACACACACACACAAACAAACTCATGTATATGTATATGCATGTGTACACACACACACTATTCTGTCTTATAACAAAGTTTCTGATGTTATGCTGCTACAACTTGCCAACTACAACATGCTTACAAGCGTGACAGCAGCTGCATTACCAAACAACCTCTTCAATTTAAATCTACAGTAGCTTTAGTGGAAGTTCAAAAGTAAAGGTTTATTTGAATCTCTGGTTATGGCAGGAAGAAACGGTACACGTATGTACTATGTGTTATAATGAAGACATAATATAATATGCATGATAACATGCAAAACAAATGTTTCAAGAGGAAAAAGCAGCTTACCCCGACAACACAGCTGAATGAAGTAAATGGTTAGGAGAGTGTAGTTCATCATTTGATAGCGCAGTGTCTTCATCGCCCATCGTCTTCAGTCTGAAATGTAAAAAGGAAAGGCTGTTTACTTTTGTCGAAACGACAGGATACTGCAGCTCACACGGTCGAGGCGGCCCACCCACACCACACAATTTCACGGAAAAAATACCAAGGGGAAACATTGAATGTGTTTTCACGGTCAGTTAGGCTACATATTTTCCATCTATTTAGTGCAAGCAAGAACTTGTAGCCTAAAATACACCGAACCACTCTTGCGGCCATGTTATCTCTGAGTATCCAAGTAATTTTACATAAACCTCGTTGATTTATTCTATACAGTAACCCAACTCCTAAAATAAGATACACGATCAAAGATAACAATTAGCGCATTTGTTTATCCTGTTGCGATCAATTGTGCATCAAATTCAAAAGTTAATAAAATACGGTGTTGTGGGGGCGTTATTGTTAAAGCCAATACTCCAAACACAACATGGGGATGTTGTTATGTCGAAAAATGGCTGTCATTAGTGACAGTACGCGTGTTCTTTGAAGAAATATTGGTAATTAATAAAGTGTAATCACTTTAAAATTGTGTTTTAGGGTAGAACCAAAAAAAAACAGACGTAGGCCTACGCAGAAATGAGAGCATGCGCAATAGTCCTGCCTTCTCAACTTTAAGTGGTGCTGGAAGCAGGGGTGCGCACAGGAAATGTGCCGTTCAGTTACAGGAAATGAACGCTTCCAGCCAAGGGTGCACATAAGTGGTATGCCAGTACGCATTCCGTCCTCAAACGTTAATTGTGTACCAAGCAAGACGACAAACGTTTGAAACATACGCTAAGTTTGATCAGTGACGTGTTTGACGTCGCGTGTGTTTCAAAAGTGTTTTCGTCTTGCTTGGTACACAATCAACGTTTGAGCAGCAGTCCCCAACCTCGGTCCTGTGGGGCCCACTGTGTGTGCTGGTTTTCATTCCAACCATACTTGTAGCCTCTCTATTGTAACTAGCTGTTAATTGTTCTTAATTAGACACTTAATTTATATTAAAGCATGATTTCACACTGTTAAGACCATATGTCAGAAATAGCTATGCATGCCATGAACAATAAACGTCCCATGTTCACATCCCAGGACATTTAATCAGTCACTATTGCTCTCATTTTCTGTAATGCACTGTATGACACATGATTCCTTTACAAAGAGGTTACATCTTTTAATTGATTCAATTGTAGACTGGCAGGTGAAATCAGTGGGGGCCTTATTTTTTTTAAGTGAACAGCTGGTCACAGAAACCATTTGTGTAAAATGGAAGAATTCAATGACAAAGCAATTGGCAACGAGCCAAACCTGCATTGTGTTAAAATAAGTTCAAAGAAGAAAATGGTAGAACTTACACAGACGTTTTCAACAACCTTAATTGATCAAGAGACTAGCAGGAACAAAAACCAGCATACACAGTGGGCCCCCAGAACCGAGGTTGGGGACTGCTGCTCAAACGTTAATTGCGTACCAAGCAAGACGAAAACACTTTTGAAACACACGCGACTTTAAGTTTGAACAGTCCATCACTGATCAAACTTCGCGTATGTTTCAAACGTTTGTCGTCTTGCTTGGTACGCAATTAACGTTTGAGGACGCGAATCCTGTGGCTAAAAACGGTCTAGAAACACACGGCTACATTCGAACCGTCCTCTGCAACATTTGTGTCACCTTCAAAAGTCGTCTCACCAGTATCGATCAAGCACGAATCGTGTCATATTCATTATGAATCCCGGTGACAAAAACAGCAAACTTCGATACTGACCAGGTCTATGCATAAAACGGAATTATTCCGATTTGAAAGTCAAATGAGAAATGCCTACCCTCAGGCTCAAAGTCCGAAACCGTGGCCATTTCATCCGTGGCAAGAGTGTTCACTTGGGTAACTAGTATTATTGATGTAGTTACGCACAATAATTACCATACTATTTGAACACGCAAACAATTAGCCAACGTTAGCTATAGCAGTAATTCCACAAAGCCACGGTATTAAATCGATTCAATTAAATTGTCCTGAATGACGACGCGACCGCCAAATAAATAAAATAACGTTACGCTATCTAAAATCAACGTACTAGTTCGTACATTTTTTGTTAGTTGACTAAAATTAGGTTATTATAATTTAAAAAACAAACCGCATTGTTTCCTCCACGCATCACGGTCAACTTCCAACGCATTCCCGTTCGGTCAGCCATTATCATTATTATTATCAAGCAAATGATGTGTGCAATCGTGACGTCAGCTAGCTCTGCACAAACAGGTCGCATCAGTCAACAAACACAAATCCTGTACCTTTCTCTCCGTCTGTTCTCCAGGCGCAGGATGGGAAGGCCGGGTCATTTTCGCTACGTGAAGAAGGGAAGCGAAACTAGCAGCTGCTTTAAGATAAACGGCCAGTTCGCAACACATCGCAGGACTCGCAACTTAATATGTAGCGCTATCGGCCGTCCACAAACCAAAGTCCAAACAGGGTTTATCCTACAGGGAAAACAGCAACAGACAAAACGCGTTTCCCGTATCGACGTTTTCCAGCTTGCGAGCGACGTAACACACAGGCTACAATATCACCGGAATTATTTCGTGTGCACGTTACACGTCCTAGACATATATGACCGGCTGAAAACATATTCGTCTACAGAGAGAACGTACGCGGTCTAGGCATGGCCCGGAATCGTGTGCTCATTTTGCCACAACACCACAATTGTATTTTCGTGAGAAGAGTCCATGCGATGCATCCTACGTCTTGTCTCTTTAAGAAGTGGGCTTTCCCCAAACAGGCGTAACGGAAAGACGTAAGGTGGTGCAACTGTTTTAATTACTACATATCTGTTCTACCTCCGGGTCATCAAAAAACATGTAGGAATGTTTACTAAGATGTAGAGAGGACGTGTTTTCTGTCACGTCATGTTTTGGTTTCACATTTCTGATCCCCCCCCCCCAAAACTGATATTGTCAATAAATTGTTGAATAATCAGAATTCTGTAGTTAGGGCCCAGAGTCGTTTCTGGGGTTATGCTCAGAAATTAGAACATTCAGGGCGGGCAATCAGGCTGTTGTTCTTCTGCTTGAGCAGAGCTTCTAAACCTGTTACATTTAGAGCATTCATACGTAGGCTGAAACATCATTTATCTGACACTTTCTCATGTTCTTCACGAAGGGTACCGACTCGGCCTCTCAAGGAGCCACTTTAGACTTACCAACTGCAGATATGAATATCTTCATTCCACATTCAGTTAAATTACTCAGTCAGTAAATAATAGTTCAAAACGTTTATATGAAAATATCCAGGCAAAGTGCCATTACAGGGCTTGGCAGGTTTATTGGGGTAATGTAACATGTGATAGCAGGTCCTTGTGTGCAATGTTTGAAGGTGTGGAATGTAACACTAAACAAAATTCTGGAAATCAGGCAGTATCATCCAACTGTCTTTCTGTCTATCTTTCTTGGCAGGGAGTCCCAATCCGGGGCGGCGTTTGGCTGTCTGCCCCAGGGGGAAGGGGGAGGGTGAGCCAGCACAAACTTGCCGAGAAGCGCGAAAGGGTGTGTCCAGAAGTAGGTGGGCGAGTCCTGTCTCGGGGGAGGTGGATCATCGTTGGGCCTCAGGTATAATAGCTTGACCCGGAGGACGGGCGGCGGGCTCGTGAGGGGAGGAGGGCGAATCGAAATAAATAAAAGGTATAATTGGCTACTAAATTGAGAGAAAAACGGGGAAACACATTTATAGGAAAAATAAAAGAAAACTGGAATATGTTTAATGGACCTACGGCAAGTCACTTGATTGTGTTGGATTTGCCTGGTTTTTGGATGCACACATCAGCTAGCAAATTTTCAACATTTTGATGTCTTTTTTATGAAAAGAACCAATTCTATGTCAAAAGAAGTTATAAACCATATGGTAAAACTGCAGCACTTTACATAAGTAAACGATAAAATCATAGACATACACACACACGCACACACACACACACACACACACACACACACACACACACACACACACACACACACACACACACACACACACACACACACACACACACTTCTTCACACATCACACACACACACACACACACACACACACACACACACACACACACACACACACACACACATAAGTAATGACGATGACGGTGATCAGGCGAGCAAGCGGTAAACTTTGTACAAAATCTTTGCTATACCGAAGTGAAATCATTTTATGTGCAGTAGTTCACCACTTTTATTCAGTATGACACTGAATCAGTATGTAAAAAAATAAATAAATACAACTCAGAAATACAATCTGAAATATAGAGGTCATGACCTCGGTGTCCTCAATGGTAGATACGGCCATGACAACAGGTAAAGGACATTGGGACATGGGACAATACCATACCCCAAAGAGCTCCATCTCTAAAATGTATATAACTGTGTCTTTGCATTCTCAGGCCCTTTCAGAAACGTTTATAACAGTTCAGGCATCGAGACTGGGGCAGCAACACTGTGCTAATTCTGTGTTAATGACATCATTTAGTTTTACACTTTACACTTTAATAATAATAATACTTAAAAAAACCAAAACATTTTATGTGAAATACCTCGTTTCCAGGGCTCTTGTGTGCCCAGAATAACTATGGAAATCCACTGTGGACCCCCTACAGTTCCCATAGAATTCAATTGTTAAAAGGCCAATAGCTACACTGTTGGTAGTACTACCTGAGCAGATTACAGAAGGAGTTGTTAGGATCCATCTGCACGTGATATTACTGGCAATATGACTCATTTTCCTGCAGAAATCTGTTACTGGTGAAGATGAGGTTTAATGCATTGCTGACGCATACACAATGGCTTCGGCACACTGATTATGGAACCATGTGCGTATAAGTGACTTAATTTGATGTATTTGTTGTATTGTGAACGTTCAGGCCATACAGTGTCCTGAGCGCCTATCTATCCGCTGCCAGGAGACAGTAGACCGTACCGCACCACTATGCCCAGAGTGCGCAGCTAAAGGAAACGCATTTAAGTGACATTTTGTTTTTCGTTCTGAGCCCAGATCAAATAGTTAGCAACTCGTGGTCAGAAGTGTTCAATCTGAGGCAGTCAGAAAGAATGTCTGTTTATATCGCAGGCACTAACAAGATATCAGGGCTCCAAACTACACAAGAGGTATATACTGGATTTGAACATCATCAGACAACTGTGGAGAGGTTTTTTTCCCATGACATGAGGATGGAGGCAGTGCCACGGTCAGTTGGCCGAACACACAACACCTGCTGAGGTCAGCCGTTACTGTGACGACCGAAGAGGAGCAGAGAGTCAGAGCAAACTCAGACATGTGAACATGATCATGCATTAGAACACGTGCGTGCTTACACACACACTCTCACACACATCTCACACACATACACACACGCACGTGCACACGCACACATACACACGCGCACACATACACACACACATTCATGCACTTGTAAGCATGCACACCCCTACACAGACGTACAAATGTATAGAGGCACACACACTAGCATACTGTCTCTCTCTAACATACACACACACACACACACACACACACACACACACTCACCTCACACACACATGCACATACACACTCACACACAGACACACACACCCTTGTGTCATTCAAAGATGAGCAATGATAACTTTCCTGTTTAGCATTACATGCCCGTGCATCACTGAGGGAATTCCCCCGCCCCTACAATGAAAAGCGTGACTAAAGCACAGCTCAGAGGCAGTGTGTTCTGTTAACTGGCACTCCAGAGTTTTCTCATGGCTCAAATGCACATCAAGCACATCTCCTCAAAATAGCTCTCCAGCTAGGGTTCATTTATTGGTATTAAATCAAATCAAATTGATTTGTATAACGCTTTTTACAAATACATTGTCACAAAACGCTTAACAGAAGCAAGACTAAGGCGACAGTGGCAAGGAAGAACTCCCTTGATAGGGAGAAAGCTTGGGAGGAACCAGACTAAAAGGGGGAGCCCATCCTCTTCTGGCCGGCGCAGGGTGTGTCCAAAAAAGACCGTATCATGGTCAGTCCAAAGGTGGTAATACCAAATGCTCCATAACATCTGGAGGATCTGACCGTTCCTCACCCAAGAGACCACACAACTCCTGGTCCAGGCCCTGGTGATCTCATGTCTGGACTACTGCAATTCCTTACTGGCAGGCCTACCGGCCTGTGCCACCAAGCCATTGCAACTAGTCCAGAATGCTGCCGCATATCTGGTGTTCTATCAACCAAAGTTCACCCATGTCACCCCTCTACTCTTCTCTCTGCACTGGCTCCCTATCGTATCCTTCCCTGTGTTACAGGTATGGTATGCAGCTGCCAACAATGATGTCTATCATTTGTAATGATTAGAAATGAACACTGCTGTCATGTTTTTGTTGTTGCTATTATTAATCAAAGAACAAAAATACTCAGAAATAATGCTTGGAAATGCAATACAGTACAACACAATCATTTAGCCAAAGCGTTTATCCAAAGCAACTTACAGACAGTGCATTAAGCTCGAGCAATGAACACCTTGCCCCAATCAGAATTTTACACAGCCACGCAGTATGAGGCCATAGGGACTGTGCAGAAGGGGAATGTTTTAATAACCTCAATAGTATTGATTGTACGTTGCTGTCTGGTCATGGAAGATTTAGTGTAATTTGTTTTTAAGAATGTCCTGTGTGCATTATACATATTCGTCCAAACAACTCATGTAGGCCTACCAGCCTACGACGTAAAGCACTGTCACACGCCACGTGACAAACCCTGAACGGGAACAGAGCAGCCAGGAGACACGGAGTGGAGTTTGTCGGTCTACGGACCGGATTTTATTTATTTATTTTTCTGTCCCTCCCCCCAGACATGGGAGAGAGACAGTGGGAGTAGCAGGTTAACATATAAACTAATGGTTAACTAAAATAACAAGTTAAAATAACCAAACTTACGGGACACCACGCCTCTTCCTCCGGAGTTCCCCTGGAACCTCCTCAGGCACACACATATCCAGTGACCTTTCAAGTGCTTCCCACCCATTCATACTGAGACACTCAAACTTTTCAGTTCGAGTTCTCTTACCCATTCATCCTGAGACACTCGCCACTCCCCACAGTGAGAGTTCTGGCAACCAGTCCCAAGACACTCCACTCTTCCAGTGAGTTCTTGGGCTGTTGACAATATGAATTGGAACAACTAAAACCTCTATATGACGAATGTGGTTTTTCTATATTTCATTTAAATATTAGAAGCCTTAACAAACACTTTGATGATCTTTCTACCATGCTTGGTGCCACAGGTTGCTGCTTCGATATTGTAGGATGCAGTGAGTCCTGGCTTACTGATGACTCATACGTAGATCTACTAAACCTTGAGGGATATTCACTACACACCAAGAATAGACCACACAGAAGAGGTGGAGGTGTCTGTCTGTATGTCAAAAGCAATCTTCATGTCAATCCTTGTGACATCAGTATTGATGACAACCAATCTGAATCTCTATTTATTGAAACCAACTTAGAAGGCAAGAAAGTAATTATTGGAGTGATATATCGGCCGCCAGATTCGAACATCAACATCTTTCTGGGTAAACTAGAAGACCTACTTCACCGTCTCAACCAACTAAACAGGGACTGTATTTTACTGGGTGACTTTAACATAGATATTTCAAAGGATGACGGACCCAAGGAGGACTTTCTTAACACACTGTACTCCTCCTCCTTCTTCCCCATAATCAACACATACACTAGAGTTTCTCCCACCTCCAGCTCGACTATAAATAATTTCATCACCAACATTCGTAATACCAGACTAGTAGCAGGAGTGGTTCAGTCCGACATCACAGACCATTTTCCTATTGCACTCTTTTTTAGCACAAAAATATGGACGAACCCCTGCATCCCAAAATAAATAAAACAAAAGTTATCAATGACAGAACATTAGAACTCCTAAATACTAACCTGCTCACAAAAAATGGGAATCTGTCTACGCAGGCACGACTCCCGATGCTGCATATGACTCCTAATAAATACCATCAATGGCTCCATATCCGATACCATCCCTGTGAAACCAATCAGACATCGCACCATTACCCACAATCCCTGGATAACAAAAGGTATAGTAAAGTCCATCAAACACAAAAATAAACTTTATAAATCCTACCTAAATAATCCTAGTACTGATAACAAAAATAAATATTCCATCTACAGAAACAAACTCACTCACATAATAAGAAAGAGTAAGAGCAGTCACTATGCAAACCAACTAAACTCAGCTCAAGGGGATTGTAAGAGGATGTGGACTGTTTTAAATGGAGTTTTAAATAAGGGCCACAAACCCACCATTCTCCCTGATCCAGCCTCACTCACAGGAGATCTCTCCCACAACTTTAATAATTACTTTGCTTCCATTGGCAAAAACCTCTCTGACAACATTCAAAGACCCCAGGGCACTTCTTTTCATCACTTTCTATCAGGTAACTATCCAAACTCCTTTTTTATGAGACCAACTGACAAAAACGAACTCCTCACAATCATCATGGCCTTGAAAAGCTCCAACACAGCTGGTATAGATGGAATAAGCAGTAAAATCCTCAAAGTAATTGCAAACACAATCATAAAACCACTCACTCACTGCATTAATCTTTCATTATCAACAGGGATTGTGCCACACATGGCAAAAATCGCTAAAGTTATACCAATATTTAAATCTGGAGATAAAAACGACATGAACAATAATCGCCCCATATCTCTATTACCTACACTCTCTAAAGTACTGGAGAAAGTTGTATACAATAGACTGCATGGCTACCTCGACAAACTTAACATTCTAGTCCCATCGCAATTTGGCTTTAGAAAAAGAGCACAACCTGTATGGCAATCCTCGACCTGTTAGAAAGAATAAATGATTGTAGGGATGAAGGTCATTATGGTATAGGTATTTTCCTGGATCTGTCTAAGGCTTTTGACACCATTGTTTTCGACATCCTACTGGTCAAATTACATCATTACGGGATCAGAGGACTTGCCCTGGACTGGTTCAGGAGCTACCTGTATGACAGAAACCAGTACGTGAATATAAATGACTGTAACTCATCCCATAAACCCATACTCTTTGGCGTCCCCAGGGTTCGATTTTGGGGCCACTCTTATTTATCCTGTATATTAATGATTTTGGTAATTCTACTAGTATATTCCATAAAGTAATTTTTGCTGACGATACTAACCTATTCATTTCCCACAGGAGTCTTGACTCACTACAGCATACTGTTAACCTAGAGCTAATTAAAGTTGACACCTGGTTTAAATGTAACAAGCTCTCACTAAATATTAATAAAACAAATTTCATTATATTTCGATCATGCAGGAAGAAAATCAATACTGCATGTATACCGATTAACATCAATGGCCAGGAAATAAAGAGGGTACACTCCGCTAAATTCCTGGGGATCGTCATTGACGAATTTGTCAACTTCAAACCCCACATCGATCAATTGACCAAAAAACTCTCAAAATATGTTGGTTTATTTTACAAGCTCTGACATTTTCTCCCCTATCTGCCTTACTCACCATGTACAAAACCCTCTTTGAACCTCACTTGCACTACTGCAATGTCATATGGGGCAATACATACCCCAGCCACCTCCTAAAACTACAGGCTTTACAAAATAAAGTCATACGGGCTCTATCATGGTCCGAAGCACATGCCCCTACCCGTTCATTATTCCATCATTACGGTCTTCTCAGACTTCAAGAATTTAATGTTTTTCATAATGCTTGTTTAATGTTTTCAGTTGTTAACCATCTCAATGCTAGACTTTGCTACCTGGTCCCTATCTGTCGCCCCCAGCACCAACATCTCACTAGGAACAAACTCGATATATTAGGAAAACGCCGACGGTTGGCATGTACTAGTATGAGTGTTGCCTGCAGGGGCCCCAGACTTGGAACAAATTAGATGACGGTCTGAAAATGCTGTGTTCCCTTCCCTCCTTCAAAAGAAACTTAAAAGAAAAACTTTTACTAACCTATGTCGAACCCACCACCTAATACACAGGGATATACCAAGATGAATGAATGTTTTGAATGTATGGAATACATGATGTCTGTATGTTGTTGTCTTTGTTACATATTGTGTTTTCCAGGAAATATATAGCGTACCACACTATGCAGCACACTGTGTACCAATTTCTACCATTGTTAGTTTTTACCTTGGGCCCCCTCCTAAAAGCTTTCAGTAGCTTGCTATGGGGGACCCATTTCACACATCCCATCATTGAAACCACATCTCTTTTCATCTTGTCTTTATATCTGTCAATGAAATGGTTATGCTGTGAAATAAAAACTTGAACTTGAACTTGAACTCTCCACTGCCGAGTGCGAGTTCCCTTTCAATCACACATAAAACTGGGGCCGAGAGGTGCCCTCTTTAAGGGCGCCTTCTATCTCAATCACACCGAGGGAGAGAGGCGGACACTCTTAGCGCACCCCCTCTCCCTCTTCCCCACTCACACAGGAAGCACTTTACTCAGTCACTTTCGACAAACGCACACAAAACATTAAACATTCAACATCAAACATTTCACAACATTTCACAACATTTCACAACATACGTGCACGCACACTCTCACACACACATCACCACAAGACTGACTAACTCCCCACTCACCCCACCTGACCTTAAATAGGCTTAGTTTCTGCCCAGCTCAGGTGGGACTCGTGAGGCAATCACCCAATCACAGTCACTCCACTCACATTCTCAATTATGGCCTTTGGAGCTCCCTTCCGGGCGACAGTTCACTCTCACACCCTGTGAGAGTGCCAAACCTGCCCCCGGAAAGTCTCACTGCTCCAAAGGCCTCCACAACATGAAACAAGACAGGCAACCATGCCACTCCCACGTGGCCGAGACTGACGCCCTCCACAAGCCCTTTGAGATTTTCTTTGTAAAATGAAAAGTGCTATATAAATACCATGTATTGGTATTGTTATTGTTATTATTATTATTATTATTATTATATCGTTTTATGAAGTTTTATGATGCTGTGCAATATACTGCTCCTACTTTTACTGATGTCCGAGGGACAATAAAACTAAAAAAACAATATCTTATTCGTCAAGTACGCCACGCCACATAAACAACAAAAACAGTAAGTGCAAATTAGGGCTGTCCGTTTTTTCCGATTGGTTGAAACTTTTTTCTTCTTCTATATGGCACACCCTATTTGTTTTAATAAATACAACTATATGCACACTGCGCTTGTCTCATGTTTTTATAACTTTATTAAGTGAATGACACAAATGACTAACAATGCAAATAATAGCATTAGCTAGCTAGTTTTCTTTCTCCCAACAAAGTTAACTAGCCACAGGACATAACTGCTGGCTAGTATATTTCCTGACACTCAGTAAAAGTGCATGTCGAGTAAATTGGCTAACATTAACTGACTAACGTTACAGGTAGGGCGGCCATACGTCAGGCATTATGCCGGACGGTCCGGTTTTAAAGCGCTCTGTCCTCCGTCCGGCACGATCTTCTGCCAGACGCCCATTTGTCCTCCTTTTGAAGTCTAGCCCTTGTGATATGTTAGAAAGGTGTGTCTGTCCCGTGTGTTCGCTGGGCCAAAACACTCAAAAACAAGGACTATCATCCAATATTGTTTTTACTACATCATAACTAACTTATTATGCATTCATAACCATACAGTCCTGTTGTAATTTTATTTTATGGCCCCAAGGCCCCAAGACACATTATTTCAATGCACTGCTGGGTCCCGAACCCGATTCCCGGACCCGAACACCAAAGCATAGGCCTACACTTTTTTTTAGAGAGACCTTCAGAATTGTCTAAAATGGTCAAAATCAATTTTGTAGTGTTTATATAGCTGTTGTGGAGGATATCATGAAGCCTTGTTCCAACAAAAAAAAAACTGGATGGTAGTTATTATATCATTTTTAACTTGAAACGGGTCACGGCGGACCCTAACATAACACAAGAGCTAGACTAGAAAAACACTAAAGTCTTCATTAAATGAAGATTCAAACGTGCTTCTTATTGGTGTATGTAGTTGTCAAATAACGAATCGCCTGTGTTCATTGGTCTAATAAATGTCAACAAAAACCACGCTTTGATATGACGTTCTTCTTACACTATGGGCGCGAGCGGCAAAAGCCACGCTGTTCTTCTTTAAGCGGTATCGTGGCCAGCCCTGCAAAATGGCCAAACAGAAGACTTCATACAACCCAGAATGGGCACAAGAGCACGGACATATTTCTAACATCCAGCTATTGTGAGTACACATTTTCAATCTAAGTTAGTCTGTATAGGTTAGGGTTTTAAATTGGTCATAATAATGACATGTTAAATTGCCGCTGCCTGAAGTGTCCTCCATTCTGGGGTTTTGTAAATGGCCGCCCTAGTCTCAGGCGTGTGTGAGGAGATATTGATGATCAGCAATGTGAGGCTAGCCCCAATAATCCCACTTCCTGAGAGTTACTCATTTTCCCCGCATTGAATAACGTGTGGGTGTTGTTTTTTTATTGATCTAAATGTGATTTTAGGCCTAGGTTTTCTCTGATAAAGGGCACAAAATAAATTAATAAGATAAATAATAAATAAAATACACCAAACACGCATTACCCCCCCCAACATGAAATAACACTTGTTTTTTAATTTATCTATCTCGGAGATAAATATTCGTCAAGTACGCCACGCCACATAAACAACAAAGCCTCCTGCGGAGAACCAAACATGGTGATGACGACGATGTATGATGTCGCCGCCGCCGCTGAAGAGTCAGGTAAGACCGACGGAGAGGGAGGCCTGAGTGTCGCGGAGGGCCAGACGCTAAAGGATCATGGCGTGAGGCGTCTGGCTCTCTCGCCACTCCCGTCAGCAGTCTAAAAGCCCTCTCTTTGGAAGAGGTTTAAACGCTGCCTGAAGTCTAAGGCAACTTCTGGAAGCAAGGGCTACACCCTCTTAGAAGATGTCGACCTGAGAACTGTCGAGGCTGAAGCCTCCAAGGAAAAAGATTAAGCTAAAATGGCACAAACCACTATTGCAGGGGTGGCCAACCGGTCAGAGACTAAGAGCCACATTTTTTACTGTGTTACTGCAAAGAGCCACATCACCGGGGGTGGAGTGCACGCGAAATAAAACCGGACACCAGTTCATTTATTTCGCGGAAAATTTTAAACCTGGTGCATGAAACCAGTCCGTGGTGCAAAAAGGTTGGGGACCGCTGCCCTAACTGTGTTTTTTTTTCGTCTTCTGAAATTTTGCGAGCGGTGCGCGTTTGACGAAAATACCGTATTGAACTCAAGCGGGCGAACACGCACATTAAAAAACAAAAACCACAAACTTCGATATGAACGTAAGAGCCGCATGAAACCAGGCAAAGAGCCGCATGCTATTGTATTGGCCACCCCTGCACTATTGTATGTCTCTCTCAACTTTGGATAAATAGTGTCTGCTAAAATGGTGGGAGGTATGGGGGCAGTCGCATGTCCCACTGTAAAAGAGGTAAAGGCCACCACTGCAGCGGTGAAAGCGGTTCCTGTCGCTGAGGCAGGAGAGGCCAATGCGATCACGGAGGTGCGTGCTGCTCCTGCGGCCGCTGCTAAAGACGCGGGAGAAGGAGGCCAGAGTGTTGTGGAGCGGCAGAAGCGCCCATTTCTCAACAGGCTGGCGAAACGTCTGAGGGACAGCACTACAAAGATACTGTGGGAGGTGTCTGCCTCTCTGGCCACCGCTGTGGCTGAGGGGGGAGCGTCTCCACCAGCAGCACCATCAAAGCCCTCTGTATGGAAGAGGGTTAAACGCTTCGTGCGTACGGTATTTTCTAGAAGGAAGGGTTATACCCTCTTGGAGGAGGACGACCTGGACGAAGCTTAAACTCTCTCTCTCTCTCTCTCTCTCTCTCTCTCTCTTTCTCTATATGTATATATCTATCTCTTTCTCTCTTAGTTTGATGATTTGATTTGATTTAATTTGATAATGACAACTCGTTCACAAATTTTAAGCTTCTGCTTAAAGGCTGTCTTTGAATGGTGTTCTGGGCCGGATGGTGCATGGGTTGCCGTTGCAAATTTTGGATAGGCGTATGCTTAGTAATTTCTGTGTATATGTCACCACCACATAATAGTGACAAACTATGCCAGTAACACTAACCTCTGGTTTGTCATCTGTAACATGCGTTCACGTAGTAGTGACTAATGGTGAAATCACCGTTTTTCACAAAACTGGTAGCACAAGCATTCAGTTCCAGAGAAGGGAAATCGTGACGCTACACCATACAATAACATTCTAGATGATTGCGTTCTTACAACTTTGTTGCAACAGTTTGGGGAATGCCTTTTTCTGAACAGAACATGCCTAAAAAATGTGTGTGATGGCGTCATAAAAAACCGTGTATCGATACGTGTATCATAAAACATTCGTGTAACATAACAATGCGTGTATTCCTTTAATACATGTATCATAAAACATGATATGACGATCCCATGCTGACGGGAAAACATTATTTTTGGCCGTGTTCTTATCACTGGAGAATCTCGAGGGGGTGTCAGGCCAAGTCACTGCGAAATGAACTATTTTAACACAAGTAGTGTAAAAAAACATACTTATTTACAGTACTTATTTCATGCATTTGAGGCATATTTATATATGTATAGTTAGTCAAATAAAAGATCAAACACGAATGATTATAATTTTTTTCTCCCCGAGGAGAGGGGGTGTGGCGGGTGGGGGGGTGTGGCGGGTGGGAGGAGCCACAGGGACGGAGGGGAGGGGAGGGGAGGGGAGGGGAGGGGAGGGAGGGGCAGCGAGCATTGTGTAGCCGCCACATCCTCCTCGCTTTGACCACAGTCTGCAGCGGCACTGCTGATAGCAGTTAGGCGTTGCGCAGAGAGAGACAGAGAGTGAGACAGAGAGAGCGAGCGAGAGTGAGCGCGAGAGCGAGAGCGAAACAGAGAGAGAGAGAGCGAGAGCGAGAGCGAGACAGAGATTGAGCGATTGTGTCCAGCGTGTATGCAGCAGATCCAGGCTCCCCAGCGCATCTCTCAGACCTTGTGGTAAGACTCCCTTTCTTCTCCTCTGTGGACTTGTTGGTGTAGCTGGGGACCCAGTGGGACGGTAGACTCCCCAAAAAAAGAAGAAGCCCCCTGTGCTACAAAACCATAACTTTTTACAATATGAGATGAATGTGCTGTAAAATGTAGGTGGTGTGTCTGCCTGTCATAGGGTGGCAGTGTTAGCATAATGGCTAAGGAACTGGACTTGTAACGCAAAGGTTGCAGGTTCAATCCCAGGTGGGGGCACTGCCGTTGTAGCCTTGAGCTAAAGGTATTTAACCTGAATTGCTTCAGTAAATATCCAGCTGTATAAATGGATTGTATGTAAAGAAATGTGAAACTGTGCCTGTATTGTAATGTAAATGCTTCATGTATTAATATATCAATGTACTGTCTATACACTTTGATCTATTAATAATGTTTCCTATTGCACTATCCCTCTGCTGCACTAGTACACTAGTCTGCGTGTGTTCACTGTGTGACTAACTGCACTGCAGCAACACCAAGAAACATTCCTACACACTTAAGTGTGAACTGATTCTGATATTGTCTACATAGTACGCATGTTATTACTAATGTAACTTCACAAGGCTCATATTGTGGGATTACCTGCACGACGACCGTGATCCTTGCTTTTCAAGAACGCAGATTTTTAACATAATCTAACACGGAAGATATTAAAAGCACATTTTGTGAGACAAATTTAACCCCAAATTAATTGACGTAGTGTAAGGGGAAAATTTAATTAGGCCTTGGGACAGGCCGCTTTCAGCTTTACTAAATTAGTTGTTTCTGCTTCCACGAGCAGGCCAAACATTTTGTCCTCATATCGTGTACCATCCTGTCGGGAAGAGATAAGTGTGTATTGCCAGAAGTGGGAGAGAAACAAATCATGTGAAAGTATGAGAAACAAGGCATGTTTGGGTTGGGGAGCAGGAGGCGTCAAGGTCAGTTCCTTGGGAATGAGTTTCATTATTGCACTGTATAAATCATAATAACATGCATGGAAAGTCATTACTGGGTCATAGGTGAGAGTTGCCTCATCCTAATGTATGCAAGAAATGTGTATGTTGGGAGGGTAAAACGTGTGTCTGGACCCATCAATAAAGGAGGGGTTTCAACCATGACCAATGGGTGAAACTCCAAGGGGCGATGGTGACCTCGAATGTAAAAGATATATACTGTTGTATTTCCTTTATCTCGTCGGAGATACTCTGACATTCTTCACGCGAGAGTGTTGGACTGCTCCCCTGTTTCGAAACAGTAATAAACATTGTTTGAGCATTAAGAACACAGTCTCACTTCCTTTGAATAGTAGAATTTCCACGACAGTAGTTAGCAGCACACGGGTACATTTATAACTCTGTGACTACAACGGTGTCTGGGAAACGGACACGGACATTCTGCGGTCGAGCTTGGGAATGTTCCGAAGTTTCTTTTCTTCAGAGTGTTAGAAACAGCAGCTTCTTTGATTGGTTGACACTCCTGCCATTTACTGGGGGGCGGGGCGGGAGAACCAGTCAACCCTCTTCTGTGGATCACCTGCGTGTCCTCCTGATTGGACCCTGATCTCCCGGGTCTGTGATGTCTCTCACGCAGGGGGCGAGGAGGGCTGTATCCGTTTCTGGATTTCATGCCAACTTCTGCTCTGCTCTTAGCCGGCAGTGTAGTGTAATGGTCAGGGAGCTGGGCTTGTAACTCAGAGGTCAGTGGTTCAATTCCCAGGTGGGACACTGCTGTTGTACCCTTGAGCTAAAGGTACTTAACCTGAATTGCTTCAGTAACATATCCAGCTGTATAAATGGATTGTATGTAAAGAAATGTAAACTGTGTAAGTCGGTTGGGGACCCCTGCTCTAACTCATTACAATCACTGTCTTCGCCATGCGGTTACGGAGATCAGTAAGCCCATATACTGTAAGCACATATGTGTCAGACAGGCGAAAAAAGAAAAAAAGCGAATAAGGAAATAGTTCCTCTCCCAGGCCTTGTTCTCTTTCTCTGTCTCTTTCTCTCACTGAAACTCTATTCATATGTATTTTCTTTTCTGTTTAATTTCAGGATAATGTCAGTCTTCGCCAGAGTGGCGGTGATGTTCCTCCTACTGCTGGGTAAGCTGTCCTCCGTGTGCAACATGACATTTAGTGCGAAAGAGTGATCACGCCTCAGCTCATCTACAAAGAGTTTGTTTTCATATTTTCATCCATGATGATGAACAGGTTACTGCAGGAGAAAAGGTTGACAGGGATTCCCCAGACTACCCTTTGACCAGATCAGATCATTTGTATGTGATCACTTAGATGTGTCTGCCGTTGGAGACAACAAACAGCGAACAACAACGATGACGACAAAGACAAAAACATCTGTGACACAACACAGTTCCACAAGCTCTTCGGGTGGGACTTTAAAAGAAAGAGAACCTGCGACTCTGCATCTGGCCTAGAGAGAGAGAGAGAGCGGGAGAGAGAGAGAGAGAGAGGGGACACATACAGACAGACAGACAGACAGACAGACAGACAGACAGAGAAAGAGAGAGATCGATATGTGTCTGTGTGTTTGTTTTAAAATGATCTGGCTGTTCAATAAAGCTAATTTAAATTGAACTGCATTGAGGATAAGAGTGATTGCATTACATTTTACATTTACATTTTAGGCATTTAGCAAACGCTCTTATCCAGAGCGACTTACACAGTTTACATTTCTTTACATACAATCCATTTATACAGGTGGATATTTGAGATATATACAATATGATAATGAAGTCTTAGGAGAGAGATTTACACTAAGCTATGACTGGTACTCCTTACACTGCTGATAATAATGTGATGTTTTCACCGCATAACTGGTGTGAATATAGTCACAGCCAAACCGTAAACCATAGCCTAGTTTCGATAACTATATTGCACGTTGTATTTTAGGAGTGGATTCACCAGCTGGTGTTGGTTTTTGATTGAAGTCTGCGTGACTCACTGTTGTGTTGCTCTTGGCGCGTGTGTCTGACAGAGGGTGGGGTCGAGGGGCTGTGTAGTCAGGGAAAGGATCCTAAATACCTTAGCATTCTGGAAAGGACCTTTCTGCTCTATGACTCAACACATCTACCATCTAGCCAAGACGTTGGGTTCAAGTGTGCAGGTGTAGTCGAGGGTCTGGTATCGAATCCTGACCGTGGCATCTGTGGCACAACTGGCTGTAGCACTGCCCAGGGAGGGAGGGTTGTGGTCTATAGGTTTGTCCCCGGGTTCATCACGGCACCAGTGCAGTCGGCCGTGTTCATGTTTTTGAAAGATTGGTTAAAAGCAAGGCAAGTTGTCAGGCCATTTAAGTTGTTTTTGCGAAGTTACCACGGACCGCTTCGCCCGTTTCACATGGTGTTATTGCTGCACGTGACTTTTTGATCATTTACAAATGCATCTTTCTTGCAATAAGAAAAATTGATTTACAGTGCAACCAAAATATGACATATAATTAACATGTAGGCAGTAGGCAGTGCAAAGGCTGGTTATTTTAACCATTTATTTGGATCTGATGTGTGCTGCGATGGGGAGCCAGTGCAGAGAGGAGAGTGTTTGCTTTCTCCAAGGGCAGACATATCTAACTTATCACACAGAGTATCTGATCTGATGACTCAAGTGGAGAAAGTGACTACTCGTATCCATAGTCTGATGGATGCTTGTAATATATCAATGACTCACCCTGCTTTCTCTCTCTCTCTCAAAATATCATAACATAACTTAACTTAACTTAACATAAACAACGGTGTTATTCACATCTGAAGGTCTGAAAAGAGGAAGTGAGAATTTCCTGTGTATTCCAGCACAGGGACACAGCCGGAGAGCTAAACATTTGGATCATTAAAAAAAAAAAGGAATCTGGGCCAATTAATTAAAAAACTGCACTATAGTTTCCTTTGTGCCAGTAATGAGGAAGCAGTCCCCGAGTTTCTACTCAAATGTCAGTGCGATGGAAGTTTGGACGTCAGAATCCGTTTGGCTCTGAGATTGCGGTCGGGGGAATGGAACAAGATATGCTGTGCTTGTTGAACTGACACATTTCCTGTTACAGTACTTCATGCTGTTTTTTTTTCTTCCGATTTTTCCCCGTTTTTCTCCCCAATTTTGTAGCCAATTACACCCTCTATTTATTTAGATTTACCCTCCCCACACGAGTCCGCCGCTCGTCTCTACGAGGTGAGATAATTATCCGAGGGCAGCGAACTCCGCTTCCTTCGAGACGGAATTCACCCCCACTCACGTTCTGGAGACTCCCTTACGTGCTCGAGCCAGCTCACCCTCCCCCTGGGGTGGACAGCCAAACGCCGCCCCCGATTGGGGCGGATGACCAGGGCCGGTCTGGTAGAGATGGGCTTGGAACCGCGTCCCTGACAGGCAGCGCACACTGTATCAGACCAGCCAAGATACGATGCGTTAGACCGCTACGCTATCCACCGCCCCTTACTTCATACTGTTTTACTTCATTGTTTAAGTGGAACATGCCAACATGGGATAGGGCTTGCCAAGAAAATGCACACTTGAGAGCTGTACAGATCATGATAAATATATGAATTAGGTACATTTAGGAATTTAGTACAAATATCTTAAAGTCCTAGTCCTAGGCCTAGTCTTAGCGTTAACCTTAGTCCTAGTCCTAGAAGAGTCCACTGCAAGAAATGTGTGCTATTTCTCGTATTATGTGATGTGTGAAATATAATTTACAAAGGCAGGTTGCATCATCAGATGACTATCTCGCATAGCACGTGCTTGCTATTGGCTCACGGTGATGTCATCAAGGAGGGAATTTACAACAGTGTGGTTGCATGGCAACAGCCCTCTTGTTGTTGTTTTTTTTTTTAAGTGACCGTATTGTTGGGCGTGAGCATGGAGGTCTGTGAAAGGTCTCTAGTCTTTCACAAGGATGGCTTTCTCTCTCTCTGGCAAAGCTACAGCAGTATAGTCATATCTGTAAAGATTAAACATTCAATCATATCAAAGATAACCATCTGCTAAAGACTAGCTGAGGGACATAAACATACTGTACTGAGTTAGCCAGCAGCCTGGAGTTGAGATCAGCCTGGAGAGGTGCCCAGGTTTGGTGCTCGAGGCCTACTGCGTGTGCGGGCTTTTGTTCCAGCTCTTCACAAACACGCCTGATTTCATTAATCCCTTCACTAACACGCCTGATTTAATTAACCCCTTCACTAACACACCTGATTTCATTAACCCCTTCACTAACACGCCTGATTTAATTAACCCCTTCACTAACACACCTGATTTCATTAACCCCTTCACTAACACACCTGATTTAATTAACCCCTTCACTAACACACCTGATTTAATTAATCCCTTCACTAACACGCCTGATTTCATTAACCCCTTCACTAACACACCTGATTTCATTAACCCCTTCACTAACACGCCTGATTTAATTAACCCCTTCACTAACACACCTGATTTCATTAACCCCTTCACTAACACACCTGATTTCATTAACCCTTCACTAACACACCTGATTTCATTAACCCCTTCACTAACACACCTGATTTCATTAATCAGCTGCTGAAGACGATGGATATTTGAGTCAGATGTGTCAGTGCTGGAACACAGGCCTGCACACCCTGTCGATCGTGAGGCCTGAACTCCGGTACCCCTGGGTTAGACCACAGTCTGCTGGAAAACACATCTCACTTCCTCCACAGTTCTAGAAAAGATTTCAACAGGAAAAAGGGATCTAAAATGATGTGTGTGTGTGTGCAAGAGTGTGTGTATGTGTGTGTGTGTGTGTGTGTGTGTGTGTGTGTGTGTGTGTATGTATGTATGTATGTATGTGAGTGAGTGAGTGTGTGTGTGTATGTATGTGTGTGAGTGTGTGTGGGTGTGTGTGTGTATGTACTGTTTCAATAAGGCACACGTTTTCTTGGAAATGTGAACATTTTTATTTTATTTTTGGTGGTGGGGGACTTTCTTGACCTTTAAGATAATGGCACAAAATGTATGGCCCCCCAATGACAAATCTCTGAACCTATTACACCTACACTGGTACACACAACACACACACACACACACACACACACACACACACACACACACACACACACACACACACACACACACACATACACACACACACACACACACACACACACACACACTCACACACACACACATACACACACACTACACACATTCAGTGTCATGTAGATGTGAAAGGGGAAGTTGGGAAAATTAAACTAAACCATTACTCTGACCATCTTCTCAAAATGCATTTAGTCTCGATCAAAAATTAGAACAACATTCTATTGTAACCACAAATGCCCTCCCTCACCTTCCAGCAAACCTAAGTTCCCCTGGACAGTCAGGGGGGTAGTGTGTGCTGCTGGTAATGTTGTATCATCTGAAATTTCTCTCTGCCTC
>JAINUG010000300.1:335000-345000 GCA_029706075.1 Aldrovandia affinis | reverse complement strand
GTGTGCATGCCTTCCTACCAGTGCTGAGGGTGGACAGGGTCACCTGGCAGGTACGAGATAGGACAAGATGGGACGTTACCTGAGAGCTGCTTTCTCTCAACGAACAGAGAATGTTCTGGTTGAACGGGGTTAGGGCAGAGCGTGTCTTTTAACGTTTGAATGCTGTTCCGGGCCCCAGTAGCAGGGCAGAGTGGACCTTTTTTACGTGACATTACATTACATTACAGTACAGGCATTTAGCAGACGCTCTTATCCAGAGCGACCCTACAGTTTCCACATTTCTTTACATACGATCCATTTATACAGCTGGATATTTTACTGAACAAGGTACCAAACCTGCAGTGGCAGTGTGTGCACCTGGGAATGGGGCCTGCAACCTTTGAGTTACAAACTCACTTCCTGACCGTCACACCACACCGCCGCCCTGTGTAATGTTTGAGCGCTGGTCTGAGCTCCCTGCGTAGAGGAGTGGCTCTGGAGTACAGTTACAGCCGGGCGGCTTGGCGGGTTACGGCTCGGAGGAGGCGGTACATCTCCTTTGTCACTGCTGGTCTCAGGACAACGGCAGCGAACTCACAATACGAGGGGGAATTGACATGAAAAAGAGTGTCTTAAAATATATATATTTTTTTAAATGGAACACTTGCTTGTTGTACATTGCTCAAATATATGGACATGGCAACATGGTGCTTATATTGAATTAGTCTGATTATGACAGACTGTGTATTTTGAGTACACACACCTACCTCTGAGATAAACTCTATGCATTATAGCCATACTAACTTATTTCTAGTTTTTACCCTTCACTAAACACATTTTTGTATTTATTTTATATGCAAAACAAACTCAAAAATGATGATTCACTGAACCTGTCTCCTTTCAAAGTGAAATAAAGCTTCAAAGTGAAAGCCTTCTTCTCTCTCTCTTACATTACATTACAGTACAGGCATTTAGCAGACGCTCTTATCCAGAGCGACTTACAGTTTCACATTTCTTTACATACGATCCATTTATACAGCTGGATATTTTACTGAAGCAAGGTACTTAACCTGCAGTGGCAGTGCTCCACCTGGGAATCGAACCTGCAACCTTTGAGTTACAAACTCACTTCCCTGACCGTCACACCACACCGCCGCCCTGTGTTAATGTTTGAGCGCTGGTCTGAGCTCGCTGCGTAGAGGAGTGGCTCTGGAGTACCGGAGTTACAGCCGGCGGCTTGGCGGGTTACGGCTCGGAGGAGGCGGTACATCTCCTTTGTCACTGCTGGTCTCAGGACAACGGCAGCGAACTCACAATACGAGGGGGAGATTGACATGAAAAAGAGAGTGTCTTAAAATATATATTTTTTTTTAAATGGAACACTTGCTTGTTGTACATTGCTCAAATATATGGACACGGCAACATGGTGCTTATATTGAATTAGTCTGATTATGACAGACTGTGTATTTTTGAGTACACACACCTACCTCTGAGATAAACCTATGCATTATAGCCATACTAACTTATTTCCCTAGTTTTTACCCCTTCACTAAACACATTTTTGTATTTATTTTATATGCAAAACAAACTCAAAAAATGATGATTCACTGAACCTGTCTCCTTTCAAAGTGAAATAAAGCTTCAAAGTGAAAGCCTCTCTCTCTCTCTCTCTCTCTTTGTTTGCGACGTCTCCTTCGTCAAAGGACCTCACGGGTGCATTACTAATCCAGCCCACTTCCCCAAACGTCCACTCACACGTGAACACATTACAGTAAATGTGCGGTTTTATAAACTCACAGGGAAGACATGTTGGCAAATGCGTAGTTTGGTTTTAGGAGAATGTATTTTACATTTTACATTTACATTTTAGGCATTTAGCAGACGCTCTTATCCAGAGCGACTTACACAGTTTACATTTCTTTACATACAATCCATTTATACAGCTGGATATTTTACTGAAGCAATTCAGGTTAAGTACCTTTAGCTCAAGGGTACAACGGCAGTGCCCCACCTGGGAATTGAACCAGTGACCTCTGAGTTACAAGCCCAGCTCCTTTACACTGCACTGCCACACCCACATGGATGAATTGGGTGATTATTTTTAGATACTGTACTTTAGCAGCGCTGTGTGTGTTGCTGATGTGTTGCGATGTCCACTTGTTCCAGTCAAGGGACAAAACGCAGCGAGTGGAATTCCCCCACTTTCTATTTAAAGGGACAGCACCAGGGATTTACCGACAGTACTGAACACAACAGGACAACACAGAGAACAAGAAACAAACACTGAAGTCACCTCAATCCTGCCTTTCATCAAATACATTGTGAAGTTTGAAATACAGTAGTATTTAACTTTAGTTAACATGTTACATTCTGTTAAGGATATTTTTTAATATTAAAATGATAATTATTATGATGATGGTTATTATTTGTGTTTATTATTATTATTATTATTAATAATAATAATTGTCATTCATATTCATGTTTGTATTCATATGCATGTTATTGTTGTTATTATTATTATTTAGTAGTATTTTACTTGGATGCCACACTGAGATTTAAAACCTGTTAGAAGTGAGACCAAGCCAAGACAAGGCCAGCACAGCAGGGCAGAGGAGCAACATTCACATTTAGAAAACAATACTAAAAATTACTATGTTGTTGTAATAATTCTATGTAAGTAGCCAGTAATTGGTGAGAGACTTCACTAGCTCCAGTTTGAGACACTGGTGTATGGGAACTGTCCCCATAGAAACAGAAGTGCTCTTTTTCCCACACTGTCTGGCATCCTTGGTAGTTTCCACAACAGTGAAAATTTACCTTAAGTTTTTCTCGGATAAAAAGCAGATATTGGAGTTATTCCCAAACCCATCTATTATTTTCAAAATTCTAATTCCAGACGGCACTCGCCCGAGAGCCGGCCGTCACTCCGATACGTCCAGAGAGGCTTTCTGTGCATGATGGCGAGCTCATGGGGGCTTCCCTCCCCCTGGGACGGACAGCCAATTACCACCCCCGAACGGGACTCCCGGCCAGAGCCGGGCTGGCGCAATCAGGGAATCGAACCCTGGCAACCCCACAGTGGGCAACTTGGCACTCCGGGGCAAGTGCCTTTACTAGTTGCGCCACCAGGGGACCCATCATTACATTACATTTACATTTTAGGCATTTAGCAGACGCTATTATCCAGAGCGACTTACAGTTTCACATTTCTTTACAATCCATTTATACAGCTGGATATTTTACTGAAGCAATTCAGGTTAAGTACCTTGCTCAAGGGTACAACAGCAGTGTTCCCACCTGGGAATCGAACCAGTAACCTCTGAGTTACAAGCCCAGTTCCTTAACCATTATGCGAACACTGCAGCCCATCATATCTATTTTTAACCAGTCTCACCTTGGACTCCAGAACATTCCTGGGTGTCATCAACCAGCCACTCAATCAAACAAACTATGACAACATCAAACATTTTTCATTGCTTTCTCCACTTCTCTCCGTTTCTCGTTAGATGCATTAGTGCTCCTACAAACTGTACCGTTGAGTACAGCAGAGCTGTGCCACTTGAGTCACAATTTTGGTGACTTCAGACTTGACTTGCAAAAAAAATAAAAGTACTTGACTTAGACTTACATGTCTATGACTTGGGATTAGACTTGGACTTCAGCTGGATGAGTCGAGAGAGACTTGTTTTGAATTGTGACTTGAGGGTTTGACACCTGAAATTTGGGACTTGACTTGACCTGAAACTTTGCTTGAGACTTAGCCTTCAAGTTTCAAGTAAGTCCCAACTCATGAAGGGTAAGACTTGAGACTTACTTATGACTTGCATCACTCACGCCCCACATCATCTGGTATCCTGCTGATACTTGATTGTTCATTGGCTTAACAGCTTCCCTTATTCCCTTACCTCTTATCGCAGTTTATATATTTTTTAAAATAAATAATTAATTTACAGTACGCTGAGGGCATTCAGGTCGAGCGCCTTTCTCAACGCGTGACAGGCGAAACTCATTTGGATCTCGTGAACGAACATGACTCCACGTGTTCTCTCTCTCTCACAGAGCGGGATTAATATCGTCGGTCCGCAGCGCCATCTACTGGTTATTTTGTGTTATGAACAGTGTTAACGAGACTTTCCAAAAGGAAGACCCACGTCTTTGTAAATTCAGTACTTTTTTGTATTATTACAAATGTAAGCTAATTGTAAACAGTTTTTTTGATTGAGCATTTTTTTGACTGTTAAGGAAATCATATATGGGCCGTGGGGTTTGTGGCAATAACATTTAAAAAAATAAACATTTTGCTCACTGCCGTGTAAAACGTTATGCGTTTTTAAAAATCAATATGATACAGTCCCTCATTTAAGATTGTCCATAATAGGGCCATCATCACAGACACAGAGAGTAACGTTGATCACCAGAATTCAGGCCTTCAATTAAAACCTTTACTGACTCAGAAGGATCATACATAAGATGAGATAAGATATACTTTTATTGTCCCCGTAGGGAAACTTGTCTTAGACCCAGTGTCGCTGCCAAAACCATGAACACGTATCACATCATAAATAAATACAAACACGCACACATACATACATACATGCATACACACACACATACACACACACATACATACAGCCATCAGTAAAAGTAGGAGCAACATATTGCACAACCCCGTCGCAGCATCATAAAAGTTCATAAAAGTATAAAATAATAATAATACATGTTATTTATATAGCACTTTTCATTTTACAAAGAAAATCTCAAAGTGCTTTACATAGTAGTACATGAGTTGTTTGGACGAAAATGTAAAATGCACACAGGACATTTTTAGCAGACAGCAACGTACAATCAATACTATTAAGGTTATTAAAACTTTCCCCTTTGCACAGTCCCTATGGCCTCATACTGCATTGCTGTTTAAAATTATAATTGACGTGGGCACAAATGAATGTCCTATGCATGCAAGTGAATAAGGTTTCCAACTTAGCAAGAGACTGTTCTGTGTTTTATGTAGTTAATTGTAGGCAGTGAGCACTGTCGAGGTTACGGTCTGTACAGGATCTCCAACATGAATTATGCGCGCTGGGATTTCAGAGGTATCGCAGAGATGTCAAGCACTTGCAGTCGTTGTGTGATAAAAAGCGGTGAAGACGACATGCTTCTCTCCTCTGACCGAGAGCTCGGGCCCTCTTCAGGTTCATTCTGGAACTGCGAGGGCTTCAGATTTTTTTTGAAGAATTGTGGTCAAAAGTGCTGCTGCGCACACGCACACGCACACAAGTCATTTAAAATTATGATCTTATGAAGGTAGCAACTATTCAAACCACACACACACACACACACACACACACACACACACACACACACACACACACACACACACACACACACACACACACACACACACACACACACACACACACACACACACACACACACACACACACACACACACACACACACACACACACACACACACACACACACACACACAATAACAAGTTCTGCAATGTATCTGTGACCTTCAGTCAAATATCCAACTGTATAAATGGATTGTATGTAAAGAAATATAAAACTGAAATATAGAACTGTATAAGTCACTCTGCTAAAAGAGCGTCTGCTAAATGCCAAAAAATGTGAAAATGTAAAATGTGAAATGTAAAATGTGAAATGTAAAAATGGCTAAACTCAATATTACTCAGATTCTATTCACTTTCAGGTTTCCTGTGAGGGATGGGCTGAACATGCACACACACGTCAACAAAACTATTTTTGGCAAAGGCGACACCTAACAGGTTCTCAGAATGGTTTGTAGCCTCAGACTCGGGTGTGGTATTGTCTCTCTAATGCCGGCCAGTTTGGGCTGGTGGCAAACAGTGGTTGCTCATTATAAATATGAATATATTTATGAGGAAATGATGTGTTGCGCTGGGCCTTTGACGTGTTTAAGCCTTTTCTTCAGCTGTGGATTTTGAAAGCGCTTGTCCGTACTCACCCACAGACTCAATCGTTCGCAGGGCCCAGATCAGCCAGCTGGGGGGGAGACAGCTGGCATTAATTAAAATGCAAGACAGACCATTTGTCTTTTCCTGAATCTGCTCATGAGGAGAACGAGACAGACACAAGCAGGGCAGTCACCTTCGTGGGCCAGAGTAAACACAAACGCTTTGTTCTTTTTATCTCTACAAATAACAGAGTAAGGGAGAAGACAGAGCTGCTCAGATTCTGTTTTTCAGTGTCTCTCTGGTTATATTTCATTCAAAATGTTGTTCTTAATTATTTAATTAGATAAATGATTTGTGTGATCTGACATTTTATCAAATGAATAAGACACCGCTGTGTCCCTGTATGAACTGTTCCATCGCTGTTTAATCTAGGAGTGACCCTCCATTGGTGTATACAGCCAATTAGATACTTGAGCCAACGTAATTGGTGGAAAGTAAAACCGAACTGCCTGTCCTTGGCCTAGGATTTGCTGATCACTTCAGTCACTTCTTTGCTACCAGTCCTCTTCAACAAATAAAGGCTGAAAAGCATTTTATACAATAAACTAAAAACAGAAATTAAGGGAAAAGGCTACAAATAAAATGCTGAAGTGTTTTAAATAATACCCGTCAAAACAGAAACAATAAATATGCTAATGCATAAAATGCTAAATAAAATGCTAAACTTCGTAAAATAAAATATTAAGAAAGTAAGTCGAATGAAGACATTTAAAATAGAAGCAGAGGAAAGGTTACAACGAAGAGCTGGAAAATGAATTAGACTGGGAAAACTGATACGCTTACAAACATCAGCACACTTGGTTTTAAAGGAATCTACGCGAGCGAATAACTCTGTCTGAAACGATCTGGACCGATTTCGACTTACCCCACTTTGTAAGCTGGACACATTTTATTTGATCAGTTGTGTATCTTGATAACCTACTGAAGTCGATGAACGAAGCGGCGTTCCGATTCCTTAAGTTTCCAGATCTCTCGTTAACTTTCCAAGCAAACAGAAAGACAAGTCAGAACCGCCCGTTGGACCAATACATTCCCACAAACATTAACACAACTCTATACAACCTTTCGCTACGCGTCTCTTCCAAATCTTTATCTAATGCAGGCTAAACACACATTGCGGAATCAATGTCTGTGTTGCGAATGTCCACTTTTCCATTAACCCCCCCCCATCAGAATCTAAATCAGAACTGCCATGAACTTTCAACCAAAAATCTTTTCAATATTCGCTCCATCAACTTATCCCAGCAATTCAGAAACACCATTACCAATTCACCGTCCCTTTTATGACTTAGCCTATATCTTCCTGCATTTAACACATTTTCCGTTCTAGTGGAGCGATCAGTAACACAGAGATACCCACAGATTATGACTGATGCCACAACCTGCTCAGAGTTATTGTAACTGCGTCCCCTTATGGCACAGGTGTCAAACTCATTCCACCGAGGGCCGAGTGTGTGCAGGTTTCTGTTGTAACCAATGCACTACACCAGGTGATTCACTAATGAGCTCACTTCTTCAACTAAGGAGGGAGCCTAATTGAAATCACCTGGTGTAGTGCATTGGTTGCAACAGAAACCTGCACACACTCGGCCCTCGGTGGAATGAGTTTGACACCCCTGTCCTAACAGAAACCTGCACACACTCGGCCCTCGGTGGAATGAGTTTGACACCCCTGTCCTAACAGAAACCTGCACACACTCGGCCCTCGGTGGATGAGTTTGACACCCCTGCTCTACAGAAACCTGCACACACTCGGCCCTGGATGGAGTGAGTTTGACACCCCTGTCCTAACAGAAACCTGCACACACTCGGCCCTCGGTGGAGTGAGTTTGACACCCCTGTCCTGGAATCTCGACAAGAAATGGGTAGTTCTCGAAAGATGTCCCACAAAGTCCAGGCCGAAATGATAAATCCGATGACAATACAATTCTCTCAATTGTCTCAATATACTGCATACCTACATACTGAACAAAACAGCGCTGTCAACGTCAAACACAGGCCAAAGTCAGTTGAAGTTGTGGCTTTGTGCCCGAGAGACGGCAGACTCCAAACGACGTTTGTCTCGACGTCACACGAGTGGGAGTCGGAGTAACGTCCATTTGGAGTGCGACTGAAACGAGATGGAGGAGGAACGGCCGCACGACCTGGGGCACGGAAACATCGCGAAGAAACGCCCACCGCTGCTACGGAAACCAGCCGTCACCACCGAGCCTATAATGTCACAGTTTACACTCCCACCTTTGCAGTATATTGTTTGTACCTGAAAAAAGCATCATTGGCATACTGAAAAAAAACGATGACAATATATATATATAGCTATATTAACTGTAACTGACTAAATTAATGAAACTGCCGGCTTTTTCCCCAGGTGGAAATTTGCAGTAAGTGATCTATATGTAGGATATTGTTTCACACATAATTATTTTCCAAGCTTCAAAGCACGTGAAGGTATTGGAAAATCCTCACCGCTAGCCCACCCTGATACTTAGATAAAATAGATAACAGTGTTTGGGCATTGAGGACCAATCACGGCACAGTGTTTTATTAGCATGAACAGGAAGTCACACATCCTACCTTGATGATAACAACCTGAGGCAGACAGAAAAACTCGTTTTAAAGCTCCTTGGAGCTGCCGGGCTTGTGTGCTGGCTTTCCTGGACTGATGCAGGTGCAAAGGTGAGAGCTTTATTTTCAAGACCATTTCAGTTATTCCAGACCATTCCAGACCATTTCAGTGATGGGATATGTGTGTGTGGGTGCCTGTGATCTGTGTGAGGAATATGGACTGCAGGATGAAATGAGGTGCTACAGCTTGGCCAGTGTATGTATGTGTGTGTGTGTATGTACAGTACACAGCATAAATGAATACACTCCCTCTGAAACCTAACACATTCAGCCATCTCTCTTTACAAATAAGACATATTTGGGGTTCCTATATGATGTAATGTTCCAGCAACTCTGGTTTATCAGTTACCAATGAAACATGCCAATTAAACAGAAAAATATGATTTCCTTATCAAAATGATAAAAGGCCATGTTGCAAAAACGAGTACACCCTTATTTAAGTTACAAAATAAAACGTAATAAAATGTTTTCTGGTGCTAGTTAAAGCAGATGAGCCTGCTGAACCATCACACTCAAACAGGTGTAATTGGTTGACAATTAAAAGTGGCGCTTCACCCATTGAATCAGTCTCAGACTTAATGCTGACAACAATGGCACCACATGGGAGAGAATTGTCTTGAGACTTGAGAAATAAAATTATTTCATTGCACAAAAGAGGACAAGGGATTAGCAAATCACTGTTATTAAGTCAGAACACAGTAGCAAAAGTGATACAGAAATTTAAAAAGGATGGACTTGTGACAAGCTCCCTGAAACGTTCCGTTGCCGTAAGCTTTCACCTCGTGATGAGCAATCTTTGCTGAGAAAAGTGCAGGAGAATCGCAAAGCAAGTGCCTCACAGCTGGAAAAGCTGTGGAAAGCCAAACTGGAGTGACTGTTTCATCTCACACAGTAAGACGTACCCTGCATAGAAGTGGAATGCATGGTTAACGTCCACGCAGGAAGCTTCTGCTGAAGCCAAAGCACAAGAAAGCCCATTTAGCCTTTGCCAAGGCCCATATTGACAAAGGTGAAGACTTTTGGGAATTCATACTCTGATGAGACCAAAGTCAATCTTTTTGGATCTGATGGCATCCAAAATGTATGGCGTCGCAAGGGGGAGGAGTACAGTGAGAGGTGCATGGTCCCCACAGCGAAGTACGGCAGTGGTAAAGTTCTTATATGGGGATGTATGAGTGCTGAAGGTGTGGGGGAATTGTACTTCATCAATGGCATCATACATTTACAGATGTACTGCAAAATCATGAAAGAGAAGATGCTACCCTCTCTCCACACCCTGGGTCGTCGGGCACTTTTTCAACACGACAATAACCCTAAACATTCTTCCAAGGCCACTGCTGCATTCTTAAGGAAGAACAAGGTGAAAGTGCTGAGGTGGCCAGGTATGTCACCCG